>JAFBJW010000127.1:1098679-1276167 GCA_016785235.1 Pseudorhombus dupliciocellatus | reverse complement strand
GGGAGGGAGTTGAGGGGGAGGGGGGGGGAGGGGGGGGGGGGGGGGGGGGGGGGTCTCTCTGTTTGTAGCGTGCCATGTGACTCACAGCGGCATTCAGCTTGTGATTCACTTCTCAGCATTGTCAGCAGCCAGCGTGCGAAGATAATAGTGATGATGTGTAAACTATGGCGTGCTCAGTGGGGCAGGACACCACAGATGCCGCTCACAAGCAACAGCCATGTGGTGGCATTCGCTTCGTGTCTGTGGTGTGCCCATATCTTTACATTCTGCACGTGAACATGTTGAGTCTGTTGCACGGGGACAAGATAGTGGGGCCGGAAACAAAGTCCAGAAGTCCAAAAATTCATCATCCCATCAGCAGACACGAGTCAGCGGGCTGCAACGTTGGTTTGGAGCAATTTGAATGTCCTTCAGTTGAATTGGACGACTGCAGTTGTCATGATACAAAAACACCACATGTGAGATAAAGAGTGAATGAAATAATTTCCTGATTTTATTTTTAACTAGTTACGTAATGGACCAAGCTTCCTAAAATGTAGCATTTTGGTTAAATGTCTAGTTCCTCCTTGCAGGTCTCTACTTGTGATGAAGCTATGTGTATGTTTATGAGAGTGCGAACCAACTGTTTACAGCCTCAGTGCCATGAGCGCGTGGTTTCATCTGACGAGGACGGTGTCATGTCCTCTTACCGCTCAGCACCGTGAAGCCTGCGCTGCGTGTGAGACTCCGCGTTGTTGCATGCATCTCGGGAGGCCATGACAGGGCAGGAAGCACAGAGTGGAAATAATGAGTGACATATCAGCCGCGCTACACCAAAGAGCTTTTAGGGCAAACACACACCCCCTCCTCCCTCCCTCCCCCGTCGCTGTACTGTCCCACCCCGGGCTTTGAAGGTCAGATGAGAAACAGGAGCGAGCTTTACCGCCACCGCCACCACCACCTCCCACTGACTGGTTCAAACAGGCCCTGGTAGGACGGGGGAGGGGAGGGGAGGGGAGGGGAGGGGAGGGCGTGTGTGTGTGTGTGCGTGTATGTGGGGCGTGGCCCACTGAGCATGCCCAGTGAGGAGGAATGCCGTGTGATGGCAACACAGTGGGCTCTCCCATCTGCTGATGCAGCGTGCACTTCTCGCCTCAGGCCCTTTTCCATCCAGTCTAGTGAGCAGCCAGATCAATGTACTGTGGAATGAACACAAAGTCAGCGGCTGGCGCGTGCACGCGCATTCACACATTCTTCATGTACAGCAGCGACGCAGAGCCCTGCACTGCAGCAGGCACGCGTTGGAATTTACTCATGCATGCAGGAAAAACAGGGCGGTTGAATCAAGGGGCCGATATATTATTCAAGGAAACTCCCTCTGTATTCCGGCTCAAGTTTACTACTCCTCGTCTTCTCACCCGTCTGCAGAAAGACAGAGCAGACATTCTGGCTTCTCTCCTCTCCATTCCCACTCGGATAAACTGCTGAGTCATCGGATCCTCGCAGGCTCTGGTGCCTCCATTTACCGCGATTGCTGCTGATGGCGTTCTCTCAGGGCGATCGGTGCCGAGGCCTCGTTTCTAGGCCATCTGTCTGCAGACAGACACACACACACATGCAAAGTGAGACCACATGTGTGCGTGTGTGTGTGTGTGTGGCGGCCTGTGTGTTTCCCTCTTATGAATAATTGAGAAGCTAGTGTCGTTGAGCGGGGCGCTGACTCGGCACCCACGGTGGCGCTCTCAACCGCCGTGACAAAATGGTAGAGCGTGAAAAGTGACATGTACGACACAATGACGCTGAGGCATGTTGTCAGGTTTCTCAATCGTGCGGGTGTTACGAAGCCCCCCCCCACCCACCCCCGCTGGTAAAATGTCCTAAATGCTAAAGGTGAGAGATGTTACTGAAACATCCTCGACTGAATGCAAATCAAGGTGTGACCACTCAGTCTTACATTATGTGAATAATTGAATTGTATTGTTTGCTTGGCGGGGGGGTCTAATGTGTTCTTTTATTTGCAGAGTCACGCCTGTGCTTTCTGATATGCTAATGCCTCTCCCCTCGAGTAATTGCGCTTTGGAAAATCAGTGTGGGGCCTAATGGCGCATTGTCTGGAGGATGATCAAAAAGCAGCTGAGATGAGGATGAGATGTTCTCCAATGATCCACAGATGACACTGATAATGAGGCACTCAAAGGACTTTTCAGGCGTGACGGGGACGCTGCAGCCGTCTCAGTCACGAACCCGACAAGAAAGGCAATCGAATTTCATTTCCTGATTCGTCTCCCGACCCCTCAATCAGATGCAGATTTCTCCTCGGTGCGTTTTTTTTTTCAGCAAGAGAGAGAGAGAGAGAGAGAGATGTCCTTCGCAGATTTGTCCTTCGTCTCCCTCCCCCCTCTCTGACCCTCAACCTCAAACCATTACTGCCCACTCCAGACTGAGCAGCGTGGCCGCTCTGCCACCCCACCCCTCGTCTCTGCCTCTCGCTCGAGGGTGTCTAAATCAGGCACGCCGGACATGCTCGCCACCTACTCATGTGTCTCTCTCTCTCTCTATCTGCCGCCGCCCCATGACCTTGATCCACCCTCTCACATTTGAATATACACTTAATCTTCCTGTAATTCTTTATTGTGGCGCTGTGTTCAAACACAACCACATGTACACACCAGTAATGCCAACAACAGACAGACAGCTGCAGTTCAAAGCCTAGCAACAGCTGTGTTCCATTGTCTCTCCCGTAGCTGGAGCTGACTGACATTTGAAGCCGGCGATGGCCGCCTTGAAACGCTTCTATTCTCTCTCATGCCTTCCCCTCTTGTTTGCTCCCCTCCATCCGTCCCCCTTTGTCCTCCGCCGCCGAGCACTTCTCATTCCTGTGATGTTTTGGGTATCGCCGAGGTCTGCCTGGATACGGCAGTGTCTCCGGTTCTCACGCAGTAACCGGGGAAGCGCAGAATATGCTCCTTATTTGCCTCCCACAGAAGGCAGACACTCGATCCAGCCTCTCCAGTGGAGACATACTTGGCAGGCTGTGTTATGCGCCACCCCCCCCCCCCCCCCCCCCCCCCCCCCCCCCCCCCCCCTTTACCCCCGCTACTTCTTCCATTCTCGGCGTGCATATGTATGTTTCTTTTCAAGACCTTCTTTTCCAAGAAAGGACCCAGGGATTTATGAGTGCATGAGCCGCCGCAGGCGACATCTCCAGAGAAGCATGAGTGTTTCCTGCAAACAGTCGGGAGGGGAGAGGAGCGAGGCACTGCTGTGTGTGTGTGGGTGGACAGCTCCCATAGAAACACTATCCAGTAACACTTGAAGAGCGTCATCAAGGGGAGGTGTGCTGCGTTTGTGTGTGTGGTGCATGGAGGGGGCGTCTTTCTGAGAAAAAGCCCATGAGGCCTGCAGACCTGTGATTGACAGTTACCTCTGCCGAATACCGCCCCTCAGGGACAGACTTGTGACGACAACTGCCGCTTTAAACCCGCCCTGATCTGTTGCCAGCTCCACGTTTACTAAATATGTCCAAACCTGACTTGTCACTTTAAGAACAGGATCCAAATCCTTCCTTCTGTCTTTGTTTAGAGGAGCGCTGCTCTGAAACCCAACACGAGACAACTTAAATATTGCCTAACCGCCCTGCTGAACTGACATGTATTTTCAAAGTAACCGAACCCTTCACCCGCCCCCCCGTCTTCCGTCCTCCTACGTTGGGTGCGGACGTGAGGAGCAACAGTGACTTCATGGTGAGTTGTGTAAGAGCGCGGGGCGAGGCTTGAACACGCGGCCATGTGAGACAAACGAAAGTGCTGATGTGCCGAAAAGAGAGCCAGTGCTTCTGGAGGCATGCAGATACAAACAACCCCCGGGCCGCCCCAGCACCTTGGCTACAAGTCAGATGTCAGAGAGGACACGCCAGCGTCCGGACTCAGGCAATGGTGAAGGGCCAGATATGGGGTGGGCGGGTGCAGGGGGGGTAAAGTGGGCCTTGGGTTTAGAGAGAGGGGGGGATCTATTCCAGTGGAGAGAGAAAGGTCACAGTGTAAGCTGATAAAGACAGGAGGCAGAGCTTGGGGCTGCTTTCAGGCCAGCTAGTCAGCTGACGCCTGCAGCTGTGTTTGGAACATCAATATGAGCCTTGTTCAGCCGACCCCCCTCCCTCTCCCTCTCCCCCCCCTCCTCCTCCTCTTCCCTTCCTTCCCTCGAAAAATCTCTCTCTCCCGGCATCCCCTCTCACCCCCCCTCCTCCTCCACCTCCTCCTCCTCCTCCTCCTCCTCCTCTTCCCCTCACGCTGCTTCCTTTTTTTTTTCCAGCTCTGATTTATGAAAGTAGGGCATGTGCCCATAACTGCTGCATCAAGGCACATGGCTGAGCCTCCAGAGGCACTGAGGCTCTGTTTACATCAGCCCAGACAACTGCACTGCATTGCACAATTTGCCACAGGCGAGCGCTGTTATATAAAGCACGGGGGCCCACATCGGCTCCATTGTTTTTGTTTTTCTGGTCGGCCCTTTCTCCACCTGTAACCCGTGAACTGCACACATCTAGGAGGACGCGGTGTCTCATGATCTCTGACGTGTCCCTTCGACGCCCCCTCTAGCAGAGGACCGGATGTAGCCGCCACATGCACACGAGTGTCAAATTTCACATTTCCCAGGCTGATGTGGTGGAAAAATTCATCAAGCGAGCAGCCAGGGAACAGTTCCAGGAAGTTCAATAGCCATTTTTTCGGTGCAGTTTGTTGTTTTCAGCTCTCTCTCTCTCTCTCTCACTCTCTCGCTCGCTCACTCACTCCACTCTGGTGCAGGAATTTTTTGGGGGGGCTTTGAAGTGACGGTTATTGTCGAGAAGTACTGGAGCATGAGAATATTATTACAAAGAGGGCGACAAATGCTGCAATTTGAGTGGCGAGTGCAAGTGTGAGAGCATGCGTTTGTTTTGGGGGATGACAATTAGTCTCCCAAACGAAGCGCCGAGGCACTTCATGATCAGTTTCCATGACAACAAATCAGACTGCTCATGCAGCAGGAGACAGAGGGAAGAAAAGGTGTAGTTAATGAGCAGGAATAAAATAGTTTGAGCCAGGAGCCTGAGACCGCACTGATACGACAGTAAAACGGCACAGATTTAAGGTTGCGCCGCAATGATTCATGGGAGTTTCTGTGTGAATGAGCGTGTCAGACGACGGACAGGAACATACCGTCATCCTTTCGCTTTAATCATCTGACACACAGATGGGATTTTGTGGGTGTGGCGCGTCTTTGAAACAATCCTGAAAAACACGACCAGCTGCTGCGATCACAAGCCATTAACTGTTCAAGCAGCCTAATGCATCACAGGCCACGATTCCGCCGCACGGCCATGACACAGAGCTCAGGAGTGAGTTACATGTAATGTCTTCCTGTCCACGTGCCTGTGTGTGTGCGTGCTGCTGACTCAACAACAGGCCACTCGCTGCAGCTCCATGCCTTGAGCCTCCTGCGCCACTAGGACACACAATAATTTACAGCTGAGGACTTTGGAACAGGACCGTTTCCGATATTTCTGCCCGCTTGTGAGTCATCCCCGGCGACATGCCCTCCGTGTTCTCATGTTAGAGACAGGGTCAGTGCAGCCAGACCTCTGCACACGCACGTCCACGCTCATTACTCCAATATTCTCCTCAAAGAAGGAATAATCAGAGATGCCTGGCTGCTGCTTAGCATGGAGCAAATCTCTCATGACGTTGCCGTGGCTAACGCTGCATCCACCTAACTCGAACCCTTTTTTTTTCTTTAACGATGCGGCCTCCTGTCACACGACTCCATTCCACATGAAAACAAACAGCATTAGCCTCGGCTAGCCGCGTGGTACACAACATGTAGAATCAGACACGAGTGCCTTCTTTGCTACCTGCAATTCAATTTTGCATTTTATATTGATACCACTGTTTACATGCGTAGGAGAAATCCCCTGTGGTGACGTTCATGTAACCATTGATGGGTATTAAAACTAGGCATAGTCGTCTTTATACAGCTCTGGGTACTGCTGACAAACATGATGCAAGCTGGTAGGGATGCCTGACACAGTTCACTTCAGTGCTGCTGTAGTATAGCTGCACTAAGAGAACATATAGTGCAGATGCAGTTTATCTGCATCCTTTTCTAAAGCCCAGAGATGCACTAAATCTGAATATTCTCTGGCAGGAAGGCACAGAGTGAGATGAAAAACATCTTGTTTTTCAATCCAGAGCTGTAACCTAAATAAACACTCCTCTTTTTTTTTTTAACCCTCAGAGCTGTTTTTCCCCCTCATGCTTCCAGTCTTTGTTGCTGGCTGCCATTTTTGTAGAAGTCCTCCTCGTAACCTCCTCGCTGCTGCTGCCGCCGCCGCCACTGCCTCCGCCACCCCTCCCCACACCTCACAATGCCCACGCTCCTCTCCTTCACGCTCATAACTCAGCTGTTACTTGGCAACACGGTCCCAGCTGGACCCAGCATCAGCTATGTTGCCATGGTAACAGAAAGCCCGCACACACACACACACACAGACACGGTAAACATGTTAGGGTTTTTTTTTTTTTTTTTTTTAGAAGCGAGCGCCCCATGCACGATAAAACCCACATGTGTATTCGGCTCCGAGTCTGTGCTAAGACATCTATCAAAAAGGAACGTCACGATTAGTCAACGACTGCAAGCGATTCTCCTCACGGGAGCAGATCCATCTGGCTGCATTAATCCACCACAAAAAAATTTTTTTAATAAAGAAAATCCTGCCTCATAACACTTAGACCCACTCGCAGAGCGCGGTTCGGGGAAACAACCACTCTGCCGTGCTAACAGTGCATCTGTCGTCATAGCAACCTGATCCATCATCTGCAGCAGGGATCAATTGATTCATTATTGAGTGAGGCGCAGCCCCCTTCTCTGCTTCCAGTCCACATCTACTTACTCTGCCTTCAGGCATCCATTATTGAAGCCTCAGCCTGCCCACTCACTGGGCTGAAGAATAGAGGGCTGTCAAGTCTGCTTCACACAAATATAACTCAAGGTGCACATTTTCTTTGTTGACCTGTGTGCTGCAGCGTGCAGGCAGAGCACCGCTTGTACAAGATGTTCTCCTCGCTCTGGTTCAGTTGTGATCAGATAGTATCACGCTTCTTACGGTCGAGCGCAGATAACTGAGGTAAAATTAGTCAAACAGAGAGGTAGCGAAGGGAGCACTGCACGGTATGGAGATCTTTGTCTTGCAGGCAACGTGACTTAGCATAAGTCAAGCTTTGAATGAGGTGAGAGACAGATGCAATGTGATACTGCTGTTAACAGCAGTAGAAGACAAGGTTTGATAATATTTAGTCCGGTCTGTCCTCCATCGAGTGGCTGCACAGCTAAACGGAGGTGCTGAGCATGGGTGGGGAGCTGCAGTTTGTAGGAAGCACAGCTGAAGAGAGCGGGGGGGGGGCAAATGTATATTGGGGGGGGGGGGGGGGGGGGGGCAAATGTATATTATTGGAAAACGTGTGCTAAATGGATGATGTCATCTGTGGCAGTTTGACATTTTAATGTCGTCTCTCAGGGAATTACATCATTAGTCCTCTTTCCTGGCCCAGCTCAATGCTGGGAAACCTCCTAATGGATGTCAACAAGCCGTCCCTCTGGAAGAATGGAACTGGAGGGAGGGAGGGGCAGCTGAGAGAGTGAGTGCGGATGGTAGTGGTGGTGTTGGAGGGTGGGCGTGTGGGTGGTGGAGTGTGCTTTCACCGAGCCATAAGAAGGAGAGGCCTCACACTGAGCGTCATCCACACTAAAAGCCTGCGGTGCAAGATGAACTCTGTGTGCGTTACCGTCCCTTTCTGAGCCGGCGCCGTTGTCTGCCACCCTCCACCAGGCCCCGCCCCGCTGACCCCGTATGACCCAACATGGAGCGACCTCGCCACGGAGTTGTTTGTTAATTATTTCATGCATTTTTAAGTACATGAAGAACACCAAGACAGCGGGCGACGCTTCGATTATGCTTCTTTCAATCTGAACAGCTGTCAGCGCCTCTGCTGCAACGTCTAATAATTGATTCATTAATCATCTAAAAGTCCATTAAATTCAAATCAAGTCTGAGAATGTAAGTTTTCTGAAATGGTAAAGAACTTATCTGTCTGTCTGACTGACTCCCCCCCCCCCACTAAGCTGTGAAATAATTTACAGAAAAACACCTCAAACTAGATAAGGATTATCAAAAAAAAGCCTTTTATATGCTAATGAATGTAGTACTGCAGTTTGAAAACAAACATAACAAGTCGCTCATATTTTCGGCAGTAATATCAAATCATCAGAGGAGCTGCAAATAGACTCCAAACAAACATGGTAAAATAGGTCACGGGGAGGATTTTTTGATGTGGCTCAGTTGGATCTCTGAGCAAACCGAGCAAAGCAGGGACGCGTAGCGAGAGATCACGTGGACACAGATCAATGGCGGACAGAATTAGAGATGAGGACTAAAATATAACAAAACAAACTGAGAGAACGCCAGTCCGTTCCATGTAAGTTTATGAGACGGAGAGAAAACAGCAGATTCCTTCGCCTCCTCTGATATTGATAGAGAAGTGGTGGATCAGCCTTGAAGAGGATTTTCTGGCCGGCCTGAAGAATAGGAGGAGAGTGGCGTGGCTCTGGAGGCTTAAAGTTCGCCGAACAATCGTCGGTTTATCAAATGGATTGAGGGCAGAGGAAAATCATGTTTGCAGATGGACAGAGAGAGAGAGATAGAGAGGTGGCGTGAGAATCGGGCACTGCGTAGAACGGGGCCCTATTCTCTGCCTCATCCTCTTGAGGACTTTCATTTGAGAGCAAAAAACACGACTCGCCGTTATGAGCCTGTAATCTCCCTCTCCCCTCCCCGGTTCATTGAGAAAAGCAGATTTGATGTGACAAATCCAGGGCCCCAGATGACAAATAAGTCAGGAATTCACCGTGATAAGAACCACTCACTTTGTTGTGCGACTGGAAATGGGGAGGAGGAGGGTGGGGGGTGGGGGGGGGCGTTTCATTGAGTTCTCTGCTCTCATTCATGTCAATTTGTTGTGCGACTGGAAATGGGGAGGAGGAGGGTGGGGGGGGGGGGGGGGCGTTTCATTGAGTTCTCTGCTCTCATTCATGTCAAGATTGGAATTTACATTAAAACGCCGCGACCCAGAAAGACCTCATCCGACCACACTTGATCTCATTTCTGTTTTCCATCTCCAGCTTGTAGCTTTCAGGCAGAACATGGCAGACTTTAATGCATCACTCCCTTTTCATGCATCCTGCAAAAGCAACCGGTGGGTTCACTCCCTTCTCTCGTGGGAAGTTAAGAAGTAACTGTAGTGTCTCTAAACATGCACACACACACACACGCACATCCATATGCAGAACTGACGACGGTTACATAAACAAACCAAAAATGTGAAACAGCTCTGCGTGCACGGCCCATCATAAAAATAGTGTGCATGAATGAATAACATTAAATGAGCGGGGCAGATAAGCTACCCCCTTATGTGCTCGCCTCAGATTCAAATTTAGCTTTGCGTAGGGAATTGATGAGACACGCAGCTCAAAGCCAAAGTCTTCAAAGACCGCGGTTACACAAGATGCAAGGCGTCAAACCCACTTTGTAGTTGTCGGGTGAAGGAGTGGGTTGTAGCTGCGCGGGGTGATACGACAGCAGGGAAAAGAGGATGAAATGCAAAAGTTACACCAAGGTTACGCTACGTGTAAAGGAGAGCAAGAGAGATCTGGTGGGTTTCTTCTTGTCCTTTTTAGATGACTGGAGTTGTGGGAGCTGGGGTTGCTCTATCATGTCTCAAGGTTGAGGTCCCCTTTATCGTTACCATAAAACAGCAGGTGTGGGAGACAGGAGAAAAAAAAAAAATGCCGGAACACAGAGGGAGAGTGAGAGGAATGGAAGGCAGAGAGATAAGGGGAGGAATAAAGAGGCTGTGTGGCTCAAAGGACTCTGTTACACACGTCTGCAGTGCGGCGTACGCAGCAAAACATGATCCCATTCAATCAATGGATCTGGAAAACAGGTGTGCTGTTGAAAATGGAGACAGACTTCAATTTGAACCCAACTTTATCTGAAGTTTGTATGAGTGAACTGGCTGTTAGCGTCACCCATGTGCGGCCCCTGGTCTCCTTTCCCTCTGATGACCTTGTTTCACTTTCTCTCTGTGAACTGGGACGCCAGCAACAGATGGCAGAACATGGTAGAAAAGCCCAGGCAGAACTGGGGCCTAACAGCAAATATGAAGAAGCTACAATGCTGAAGTCAGGTAACACAACTTCCCCATCAGTGATTCAGCCAGTGAACAGTTGTGTGAGCTGTGTGCACCATGGTCTGACCACAGCAGCATCAGCAAGTTTCAACATGGCAGCAAGTGCATGAAAACTGAATGAAGTGTTATTCTACCTCAATTTGGGATTCAAAACTAACTGGGCAGAATCCCAATAAATGACATTCATAGACTCACACTCACATTCTCGCATTTAATCCAGGCCCCAGACGTCCTGCAGCTGATCCTCAAACACAGTCAACTGCCTTCCACACAAACCCTGCAAGACAAGAACCACACAAAGCAAAGACAGAGCATTTCAAAACATTGGAAAGAAGAAACTCAAACATCAAGTAGAATCGTGCATTTTTTTTTTCTGAACAGAAGTTGAAGTTGGCAGAATTTCTCTGTAACTGACAGAGATATAAAGCAGGTGACCACAAACTGACACTCGAACAACGGAAGAGACAAAAAAAAAATCATGGCAACTGAAAGAAAAGGGAACATGTGGTCCCGGTTCGAGAGGAGAGAGATGTACTTCCTCCTCAACACAAAACAGCATCTGCGAGAAATCTGAAAACTAGAAATGTCACTTATGGTAATCGTGCTTCGCAATGTGGATTTCTGTGGATGCGTAACCCAAACCAGCTAGCCTAGCTTAGCATAAAGACTGGCTCCTTGCAAAGCTGATCGGCCAATCAGGGATTTCCATGACACTGAAGGCTGGACCCATGAAGAACCCTTGAACCCTTTACATTTTGGTGCTTAACCAGAAGTAATTTCTCTATTTTAATCCATGAATATTGGATAGTCAAAATATACAACATTAAAAATCTAATGCAAGTTAAAGGAGCATTGGGCCTCCACTTCCTCCACTGAGTGCTGTTCTAGTTTTGAGTTCAGTTTTAAGTAGAAAAACCTGAATCGTTGTGGAAACACAGTTGGACACATTCACGTTGACACTCACCCTCCCCTCCCCTCAGCTGAAAAGAATCAGGGCAGAGGGACATAACACCACCCCCTGCACTGACACATACATTGCACACGCAAGCTGAAACCCTTCTCTCCAACACCGGCACCGCCGCTCGCCCCACCTGCTCGCTCTTTCCCACTGTGCGGGCTGAAAATACAGTGCAGGGGCCGGCCGGGGCTGCGTCAATGGGAAACTCTGCTGTGAGGCCCCGGCCCTCCCATTAATCCCCTCTGACATGCCTCCCGAGGGCAGGGATTTGCTACAAGTCAATGCAGGAGACCGAGAGTATGCAAAACAAGCCTGTCTGACTCTCATGAGTTTTCAAAGCCACTGCACTGGCCATGAGACAGGAAGACAGATCACAGAGGGGAGGAGGGGGGGGGGTAACTGCACTCAGTCTGCTTGGTTAACCCTTTCTTCACCCCTCCTGCTCCCTCCTCTCCCTCCACTCTGAACCCACGCAGCAGATAACGCTGATGACGGATGACAGGATGAGAACTAAAGCTGAGTGATGCTTCTTTTTTCTCCCATGCATTCCGAGCGCTATTAACCTCTTTGCTCTCCAGACGGGCTCGTGACAGACTACAATATGAAAAAGCACCCAACGTAAACAGGAATTTGCTGGTCATGTGATGTACTCACTCACTTCCCTGCAGGCATGAGAGGGGGGGGGGTGCTATTGAATTTCAGGCCCTGATCACAGATCGAGTGATGAGGAGATAGGTGCAGGATGACATGAGAGAGAGGCCGTCAGGCTTGGGTACACACACACACAGGGAATGTAAACAACGGGGCTTTGTAGCCTAGCAACAAGCCGGGCGACACATGGCGGGGAAGGAGGAGAGGAAACCTGCATGGAGGAAGGGCAGAAGCACAAGTTCAATTACCCACGAGCGGAGCGGCGGGGAAATGGAAAAACAGATGACAGTGAAGGCATTGCCCCGCAGAGGAGGAGAAATCCACCAGGATGTGTAGCCTGCTTTAGATTCACGTGATTGGCTCCCCGCCCGCGCTTCACCCCCCTTCTCTCCCTTTTCTTTTTTTTTTTCCATCCATCCTCAGACCCTTTGAGATGGAAAAATGGGTCATCTGTGTGGAAGTTAATACTCTGAGCACGTACAGTGCTGCTTTATTTTTAGGACGTGCCTCGGAAAAATTGTTCCTCTCCTCCTCCTCCTCTCCCCTCACTGGTGAATGACACAGAGAAGGCTGCCGGGTAATTAATATACACTGTGTTGCTGCTGTGCACACAAGTGGCAGTGCAGTCTTTATTAAAGCTGCTGGCACAGGCCTCCTTGGACAATGTCTCGTGTCTCTGGCCTCTCTGGGTGACACCACCGGGCTATCTTGAGGCACAGGGAGGAGCCCGGGCCTCAGTGGACACCACCACCACCGCCTGACAGCCCGGGATCAGTGGAGCTGCGGGGCGGGCACACGCCTCTGCGAGGTCCGCTGCTCGGGGGCTCTCGAACACAGAGAGGCTGCCGCTTTGCAGAGCTACGTGAAGCTGCCATAGCAACCGCATACAACCGAGTTATTTCTGGCCGCCTTTAAACTCCCAAACACAGCTGCTCATACATAACCAGACATCTCCACCGGCCACATATCTAATCTGTGTGTGTGTGTGTGTGCTAAACGGAACAACACAGCACAGATCATTGCTGTTTGCGTAACGAGTCGTGAGGCTCGACTCGAATAATCCCAAACCAGCATTTTTACATTCAGAGTCAGAACAACGCATGCAGCGTTTGCTCGCGTCTTCACTAACAGGTTACTTCCTTCACCTGTAATGAATGAACAGGCTGCGTCTGTCGTCGCGAGCACATTAGAGCCCAGAAAGGATTACAAACTGAAAATCACTCCTCCAGAGCACATGGTCTCTGTGCTGCAGGCTCAGCCATTGTTATTGCTGTCAGCCAGAGCTGTTTGTGCTCACTGCTCCCTCTCCAGTCACTGGGCCCCAGGTCTGCCTGGAGCAACAGTGCCCCCTACTGCAGGAGAGCTGCGTCTGCCCCCCCCCCCGCTTCCTCCATCAGATATGAGGAGCTGACTCATAATCCATTCATGCAGACTGAAATGGAACAGGGATGCAATTACAAGAACGACTTTAAGTCAAAGGAAATAGGACGAATATAAAATTGACCGCATCAATATTCCGTCGAGGACACAGAGCAGGCTTTGTCCCCCCCCCCCAATGCAAACTGCAGAACTGCTGCGTCATTCTGGAAGCCAGCGGGTCAAGGCCTCGTGTCAAAGTCTGTTTCACTCGGTTTATTTTATGGTGGCGTGTTGCAGAGCACGCGGCGCTGATCTGGTATCCTTCAGTGACCCCTATAGCCTGTGCTCAGTCTGCAAGGGACGGCGTGGTTGCACGGCCCCCGGCAGCAGCGTGTTTATTTACTGGAGAAGCAGGCCAGCGGTTCACCGTGTGGAGGGGTCTGAACCTGTTCCTACCCCCCGTGCCAGCAGCAGACCACAGCCTGACCTCCAACACAGTCTGTTATTTTTCTCCTTTTTCTCCTCTGCCTCCCCCCCAAAGGACAGATTTAACAATGAGCCACTTCTTCTGCACGCACACAGGGCCAGACCGACCTTTTGACAGCTTCTCCCTTTCCACCGAGTGGCAAAAAGAGCAGGCGTGCTGAAGCTCGGGCTGCAGAGTGAGCGCATGAGTTCATGGAAAATGGAACAGTGTCGACCATTTAGTCTCCACTCGACATTTCTGGGCTACCGTTCAATTTTCATTTTTCATTCCTAATGTAGAAAAACTATTTTCCCCCCCTCGCTCTCTTTTCCTGGCAACCTCGAGGCCCAGGCTGCTCTGGCTAGAGCCCTTAGAAAAACAGCTGCAGACTTGGAATAAAAATAATTACGGCTCTATTTGTCTTCCAAGAGACACACTTTCTAGCAGACCTACTCCCTTCCCCTACACGCTGCTCCACTTTCACTCTGCAGCAAACACAATAAAACCATTCACAATAAAGACGAGGGTTTCGACAGGCTGGCTGGAAACAGCCGCTCTCAGGATGGCGAGTCAGCTTTGTTCTGGCAGGGTCTGTATTTTATTAACCCGTGTCAAGGACTCATTAACACAGTTCTCGTAGGTCTGAGATTTGCCCAAACGGTCTTCCTCCGCATTGTTTAACACCTTTCCACATTTCAATTTAAAAAAAAAAAGTCCAGAGCAATGTTTTTATCTTAGAATTAAACATCCGACACTTTCCATTTAGCAAAATGTCTCCATCTGCCCACACTCCATACTCACAACTGGAGAGGCTCCACTCTCTCCTGTGCATCGCTACCGCCACCTGCTGGCAACAACTCAGAACGCAGAGCAGCAGTGGTTTCATGGCTTATTGTTGAAATCTTAGACCTGTATATAAAATAACATTTAACTGACATGTAACCTACAGACACAATCCAACAAGCAATCATTTTAAATATCGGGTCGGGTCAGGTTATCTGGGATATTTTATGCAATGTTGACTTATTCCTGATGTTTTATACATTACATTCTAAAGTAATAAGTTGATATGATTGAATGACTGGATCAACATACCTTTCTGAAATCCTCAGGATGTTTTCTAAGCACACAAGCAGAGGGAAAGGAGATACCATATGCAGAGGACACGAGACACAGCTTTTAGTGTTCTTTGTGCCAGAAATTAAATACATTTTTTTTTTTTTTAATCTGGGCCACTTGAATTAGGGCCATTCCAAAAATCAGTGTTTTGTGCGTGCCAAGCTCAGTATTACACTTTTGTGAGCATTTTGAAAGTTGACAGAAAGCTGAGTGAGTAAATATTATGCAAAACAATGTCATAAAATCATATTTCATTATTCAAGTCCTGTTTTTAAATAAGAACCCATCAAAATCAATCAAGATCCAGTCACCAGCATCAGATTGTTTATTCATTAATTCACCGTTCTATCAGAGACTGAGGGAACAAACCGTCCTTGCAAGAGAGACCAATGGCTGCAGAGAGCTACTGATGTGTTAGTCATAAGTTTAAACAGACCACAGACAGACTGCGTTTACCATTAACCCTTGTAGATCAGGGGCTGGGTCTCAGGCTTTGTCGTTTCAGTTTTACTCAGGAAGTCTGGAAGTGTATATTGCCCACAGTTAGAGAAGTGTCCCAGATCACACAAAGCATCCTGTCCCACATTACCGGTCATGTTTGATAAAGTGGCACCAATCAAACTGTTCATTCATAAATTCCGTTGCTTCAATGCGTCAAACATAATTTGATAACTACAAACATTGTCTAATTTGTAACAAATGTAAATCCACCACACTAATCGTGTCTGAAAGCCAATGGCCTACTCATTCAAATCCAAGGAGGGTCTTATGATGGACACCCCCCCATGAAGTCATGTGATTGCAGTCACATGATGTTGAGGCTAACTCACATGAACTGTCCTATTTACATGTCGGATTAGGGAACCCACAGACTGAAGTTTAGATCAACAGAATTCACTCTATCAACTGCACAGCAATCGTTTATTTTCTCACTTTGTACGCAACACAACAGCAACCACCCACTCAGACACAAGTTTTAGGAAAATAAATAGAATCAAGCTGAGGCTATAAAACATGGAGAGAACAAGTTCGGACAGATGGAATGTGATCAACATTTCCAGGAAACGTAACCTTGACGTATTTCTCTAACCGTGCAGTGCTTTTGACAGAGCGGCATTCGTCGTCATCTGGGGTTCAAAGGTCAAACTGTGTGATAATCATGCTCACTCACAAAACTGGCACACCGCCACAGTCACTGTGAAATCCCTTTACAGCATAACATCAGTATCTTTCTACATTCACTCAACATCGTCTTCTGTTAAAGGCTGGGAGCTGATGATTCGCTGAAAGACAGAGGAGAAGTTCACTTTAGAAGGAGATGGCAAAAGAATTAATGGCGACATTAAGAGAAGAGATAAACAGGTGCTTTTCAGACATGGACCCTGCACAATTTTAGAAAAATCATCAACACACCCACTCACTAACCATTTTACAGACATTTTTAGAAGATGCCTGTTCTGTTCAGAAGCAGCATGTGAGACGTGTGTAACTTTGAAACCCTCAGGTCTCTGAACGTAATAACAACCAGATATGATTTGAAATGTTTTTTCTGTCTTAGAGGTGAAATAGCCAAAAGCTACAGACACATAGCTCTCAGCTTTGGATGGTTCTAAGATTGATCTGGCATCCTTCCTTGTCCCAGGAACCACAATAGGACAACTGGGGGGTTTATCAAGGATGCTTCACATTTGCAGAGACAGGGCATTTCCTTACCTGGCTGATGGTGGGCAGTTTCGTGAGCAGCATTTGGAAGACTGGGGGAGGCAGCGTCTGCTGGAGAACCTGGAGCAGCTGCTGAGGCTGACCACATACTGCAATCGCATTGGTCAGGTGGTCCACACCTCTCTCGAATTCACCTGGTAGAAAAACATGGTTGGAAAACAATCTTTAAAACAAAAAGATGCGGGGGCTGGAACTAATGAAGAGCTGCATGTTATTTCCACAATCTAACACCAGAATCATGAGGGTCGGTGACACACAGGAGCAGAGCATCATGTTCAGAATCAACAAGGGCGACATGAGAATGTCTGGGTTTGTGTGTGTGACCTTGTGACAGCAGCTCCTCTCCGAGCTGGATCTCCTCAAGGAAGAACTTCTGCACAGCTTCTGCGTCCTTCAAATCTGGAAGCTTCAGAATCAACACACACACGAGGTTAGATCCGCTGGTCAGGATACGATCAGGACCTGATCAAGAGATTGGATGAATGGTTTGACGTGTTTTACCTTCGACAGTCCAGCCGATCTTCCGGCGGCGTTTTGCTTCCGTCTGCCTGTGAATGAAGTGGTTTGACACGGTTAGCTGCGGTTAACACATGGTTTAAAGCAACGCCAATAGCTAACTCGTAACTCATGAGTTAAATAAGAGATCGAGCTTATCCTCTCCGAGCTTTGATTCCAAAAAATAGCACGCACACAGTAGTTTTTCAATACATAACCTGCATGTAGCCTGTTTGTCACGTGGTGCAGGAAGCTAACATGCTAACCCGGTGCTGCGCTAAGCTAACACTGCTCCCCCTCCGCCTCTGACACTTACGTTCCCGCAGCTTCTGCTTGAAGAGCGGATCGCTCCGTCGCTTCCTGTCGAAATAAACACAGTAGGCGATGAACAGGGCCCCGCACATCCCGGCGATAATCGTGCTCGTTTGGCCGCTCATCGTGTCTGAAGGCTGCGGCTCTTAGACTCCGGTCAGAGCAGTGGAACGCAGCGGCACACGCTAGTTAGCAGCTAGCAGCCCACTAACCGAGGAAGTACGTAAGTAGTGACGTCAGACCTAACGTCTCCGTTTTAAACCGGATGTACGATACCGAGTAACTTAATTATAAAAAAAAAAAATGTGCCAACAAAGGATCAAAGCTCCAGATAGAAATTAAATAAATTATTATTACCTCAATGAAATCTATTGACTTCGAGAATAAAGTCATGCATTTAAATCAATAAAGTCACAATTTACGAGAATAAAGTCAATTTTATGAGGATAAAGTCATAATTTCGAAGCCTGTTATTTTTTCCCTCAGTGTGGCCCTAATACTCCATTGTAAAAAATAATTGGCATAGTGGTGGGTAGATAAGTTAATTTTCATTTTGAAGTCGACCATTCACATCAGCTCTGATCCAGGTGGAGTCAACTGAAGTTAACATTTATAAATAAAGACATTATATTATTTATATTAAATTACTGCTTTCCATTCCTTTACTGAATGTACATTTGACAAATGAATGTAGTGGATACAAGTACGATTTCCACGCAATGTTAAATGGGAGTTAAAAGTCATCATCAAACAACACTTTTTGTTAAGTACAAGTTTAAAATATGGAAAATTCAAGTAAAATAGAAATACCTCAAAAATACACTGAAGAGAAAAGTAAACATTAACTTACCCCAGTGATGGCAGCAGACACACTGGATACTTCACAAACTATGGCATTTATTTCAAACAGAGGCTTCTGCTTTGCTTACATTTTTACAATAAATTACACAATGACCATCATCAGATGAGCCTAATAAATACTATTGAGCATTTTTCAATAAGCTCCATTACTTTCTCTTTATCTGTGATCCTGACCTTTTTTTTCTCCATATACAGCTTCATACAGCTTTAGCTTCAGGCCATGTACAGGTTGGAAAATAGTTCAGCCGCATCCGAAAACCATGTCTCCTCTTACAAGCAACAAGCTCTTGAAAAGCAAAAACAGGAATATGAACTGAAGCAAAAACATGAAATAAAAAAAAGCAATAAGGAAAAACTAAGACAACTTATGAAAGAGGCAGAACGGAACATTAACTCAAATAAATTGGTTCCTAGAGAAAAGGAGAACAAACATGCTGTAACCCTCAGTATATACACTTAAACTACAGTTAAAACCGTAAAACTGTCTGTACAGAAAAGTACATGTTATTAACAGTGCAAGATATTAAATAGCTTGACTCAAAACACTTCTCAATATACAAATGTATAACAAAAGCATACAATTACATACAAGTGCCAAACAAAACGCAACTTCAGGTTATCGTACAGTAGGGAGTCTATACAAAGGAAACACTGGAGATGTCTTCAGAAATGTATACACATGTCACTTTATGTTATAAATGCACATTTACAATATCTTTACCTTTTGATCTGGTCATAGCACAGGAAACAGAGCCTAACATTTTTGGTTGGGACGAGTGTGAGGGGAAGGTGGCGTGTCCTTGCTGATCATGGGTAAAATGAGAATGAGATGCTGTTGCTTTATTTTATGAAGCAAAATGAGATTTGATTAAATAAGTTCATGTGGCGTGACAACGCTGGTAATGTGGAACTCAGCCTCATTCATGTGTCGGAGCTGAGTTCATGCTGTAAATAACTCCTCTGCCTTCCATCAATGTGCATGGGGGGGGATGAAGAGATCATGAAAATAAAGCAGATGAAGTGAAGTAATGTGACCACTGCATTTACCAACTCCATCATAGCACATTTTTACTGTCAAACTTGTACCAAAGCTGAAGATTTCAGGTGATCCATAGCAAGAGCTCTGCTTTTACAATTCATCAATATGACCATCTCTGATAAAAGCCACTGCTATTAGACTCAGCCCTTCACTGCCAGCTTGCTCATGCAGAAATCTTCAGTCTTCATAAGAGAGACATTATTCCAGTTTGACCCTCTGATCTGTCAAGAGGATCAGGGTGGGGGGGGGAGTGCTGTCCTCTCTCAAAGTGCCCCGCAGAAAATAACAAAAAGGCACTACAGTATCATTCCTTATTCATCATATTCATCGACGGGGGCAGTCAGTGATGGTCTGAAACCCTCTCTATCACCACCTGTGACTCAGTGGGAACACTTATGGGACCACACTCCTGTACAGGAGAAGACCTTCGTCAACCGCTTGAGGTTTGAAGGCCCTGCAAACGCAAAGTTTCATTTCAAAACACCCATCGTGCCAATGTGGCAGTGTTCCTCTGAATCCCCCAGAATAATGACAACACGGCAAACAGGCAGTGCCATGCTGAGCCACGAGGACAGAGGAGGTGGGGTTGTCACTGAAAATCATCCCTTACCAATACAACTTTTTCAAATGGAAAGAAAATTATTGCTTGCAAAAACAATTCTTAGAAATGTTCAATTAAAGAGAGCGACAAAGACAATTATTATTTTTTTGTTGTTGATAAATTTCATCCCCATAAACAATCTTCATAAAAGTGCACTTAAGTGCCATTAGCTTGCCAAGGAAACAGTTGTCAATAGAAAATAGTGCTTGTTTCTTGTTTTTTTTTTGTCTCTGGTCTGGATTTTGTGCCCCAGTAGTTACAGTATGTAGGTTTAGTTGTCTGTCCTGTTGGAAGGGAATTGGGGCGGTGACCCCAGGGTGCTGGTTAAGTGCTTGGTGCGGTGGCTTGTTACTATTTCGTCCTGTCACCTGCACTCCACTGATACCCCAGAGTTCTGAGAGGAGGAGGACGACACCGGAGGGTCAGCCAGTGTCAGCATGACCGCCGCAGTCAGCGAGCTGGAGGACGGTGAGGAGGAGGAGGAGGATGAAGAGGAAGCAGCCACTGTACCTGAAGCAGAAACAGGGACAAACTTTATGGTTCTGAAGACGTAGACAACATAACAGACACCTTGAGCTTCTTAACATTAGCCTTGTTGTAACACCAGTGATTCGAATCACTAAATCAATAGAAGGTTTTAGCAACTTCAAGTCAACAGTCAACAGACTCAGTCGATATAATTCAGTCAAAACCAAGCAAACAGATTAATCACAGGTAAATATCACCGCATCTATTGTTTACTGTGCATATACAGCCGTACTTAAACCAGCTCAAGGAGTTTACTCCAGTATCAATCCAGCAAACAAGTGGGCACACTGCAAAGAGGAGGAGTTTGCAGTCAACATGTATAGAAGCTAAAATACATTCAGTAAGATTCAAAAGAAGCACATTTAGGCAAATCAACTGACTTAATGTTAACTGGAGTGAGTTTGCTGTGGTTTCAATGAGTATATTTGTGGGATATAAATGCCCTTTTAAAGTATTTACAAGACATTACGGGTTTAAAAAAACTAGTGTGTGTGATTATTGTGCAAATTGAAGCATGATAAATAATTAAAGGCAGTGAAATATCTATAAATGTGTAGTAACAGGCAAAAAGAGGAGAGGAGAAAACAACCTATAGCTAATAAGACATTACATCAATAATGTTGGAGGAGGCAATTAAATAGCTTCAGTTAAATTAGCATAATCACTAATGTGCCACTACCCCTAAACTGCATGGATACCATCTCTGAAAACACTGCTATAGCACACAGTGCATGTATTTTAATGGTACAAACAGATTCAGTAAATCACTTAATAACTTTGAGTTTAGGAGGTACAGGGGATAATCGGGGGAAACAAAGTGTACACTCACTTTCCCGTTCCTTCTTCTTCATGCGTTTTCGTCGCCTGTCGATGGAGGCCACCTCAGACTTGAGGGAGAGGTAGTGGTTCCTGATGTCCTGCAGTTTCTCCTGAAGAAATGAAATCCTCTCCAGACCGCTCATCTTCTCCAGGTCAGCTGTGCAGAACCAGGATAATGCTTGTTAAGCAGTTTTACAGTCCGTATTGTTGAGATAATAATGCATAAAGCTCAACTAGACTGAAAAAAAGATTTTGGAGGCATTTGTATTTAAATGTGAAAATATTGTAATGTCTGTTATTTTGTGACACGTACACATCTGGAAGCTCCACTTGTAGACGCGCTGCGACCTCCCATGGTTGTCTCGGTGCTGGACATGGTCAGCGTCACCCTGTTTGTGGTACTTATGGCTCGAGGTCGGAGATCGTCCGTGACATTTGGGTGAAGCGGCAGCCTTCATGTCTGATGTGTTGTTCTTAGAGGCAGATGATTTGGCAGTGCCCTCAACAACAGACTGGTCCTCACTGTCACTGCTGTTGGCTGGAGGAGCAAAGGCAGCAATGTGAGGAAAATGGAAAAATGGACAATGTTTGGACAAAATGTCATTTCCTTTGCTGCCTGAAATCTGTCACACGCCATCAGGAAACAAGAGTCTGAAACAGAAATTCTATAGCAGATAAAAGCACTGGCAGCACACAAAATTAGAAGGCTTGCCTTGTGTAGATTCCAAGTGCAGATTGCCTTACCTGTTTTCCTATTCTTTTTGGGAGGCACACCTATTCTCTTGCGGTTTGGCTTGTGTTTCTTTGAGGCTCCACCTGACTGTGATTCTTTCTGGCGCTTCTGACTAGCAGATGCTGCAGAGACAAAAAAGAGAAAACGGTGAGTGAGCAGACAGACTATGAAGTGAGCTGTCAGCATGTGTTTCTTTACTAGATAAATAATGAATTCTGTCACTGAAACATACACAAAATATCACATTTACCGTTATTTGGACCTTTGGACTTCAGCTCGTTCTCCTGGTGGCTGCTGCTGCTCAGCTCTAGGCTGCAGCTGCTGCTGCTGTTGTTGTAGGAGGGGCTGACATCAAACACCTTGGAGGGGGAACCTGCCCCCTCATCCTGAGGGAGGTCTTGCAGCTCCCCGCCCAGACTCTCCACTTCCACTGTGCTGCTGTCTGTCTCACTGCGCCCGCCCGCCACCTCCTCCTGTGGGGGTCCTGGGGGTAGAGCGTCAGTAACTGTCTCTGAAGGCAAGACTGGGGGCATGGACGGCGGTGGTGAGGAAGGCTGCACTTGCACAGAGTCTTCCACGGTGCTGCCTCCTCCCAAGGGGGACTCAGGCGTTGTAGGCGGAGTGTTGAGTACAGAGTTACTTCCACTGCTTGGAAACTCCTGGTGTTTGTCGTTCTCCATCTGCTCTTCTAAGGCTTCGTCCTCGGGCCCAGCATCCTGGTCGAGTCTCGGCTCCTCCAGGCACGAGGGTACAGGCGGGGAAGGGGAGTTGGCGGCCTCAGTGTCCGAGTCAGAGAACAACTCTTTGAGAGTTTTCTTCGGCCACTGCGCTTGGATGCTCGACCACACGTCCTTTTGTCCTTTAGCACGGACAGCGGGCCTTTCCTCAGCATTCCCAGAAGCTTTTGCTCTCTTTTCAGGAATCTCCCAGAACCCTGCTTGTCTGTTTGATTTGGACTTCTCCTTCATCCCGTTGTATTTTTTAGAAGGGGAAGGTTTTGATTTTGGGCGGCCTCGTTGCGGTCCCTCAGGTGGGGCCTCAGCCAGCACTGCGCCCTCAGAATCAGAGCTGCTGTTAGATGCGGGGCCCCTCTCCTCGCCAGGACCGGCCACTCTCTCCTCTATCTTCCTAGGAGAGCCTCCAGGTAACCAGTCGGCACTCCTGGTGTTCCTCGTCTTAGCTTTGGGTTGGCCTTTTGTGGTCCTCTCAGCTGCACTGTCAGATTTCCTCTTCCTGGTGCTCATCTCTCCCTCGGACTCAGGTTGATTCCTGCGCTTCCCAGAGTCAGTGCTCTCTGCACTGACTACATCTTGGTTCTTTCCTGAGACCGGAGCAGGTTTGGACCCTTCAGATGGAGTCCCACCCTCCCAGCGCTCTGATGTTTGAGGCGGCTCTACTGGGGCTTTTTTGAGGCTGCCTCTACAACCTGGGTGATTGTCTTCAATATGCTCTGCCTCCTCAACCTCGTGCTCACTCTCGTCAGAGGACATCTCAGAAGCTAAGGCAAACAAGACAGAGCAACTCTTAGTTTCCAGTAGTATATCAACAGGCATAAAACACCTATTCAGTCAAGCAGTCCTAATCTACAGGCTAATGAGTGTTGCTACCTTGCAAGCCATTGAGGATAGAGGTTATTTCTATAGACTTGACTGCAGTCCCTTTGTCCTCACCCTCGTCCATCTTGGAAAAGACATCCTGACTCAGGCCACATTTGGAGCGGGGGACGCGGTTACCGTTGGGCGAAGGGCCCAGGACTTCTCGGTCATTGATCCTCTCCAGCCTGTCTCGCTCCCTCTCGGATTTGTTCTGTCAGAATTGAAGACAGTCAATGAATCGGATCATCGCATCGCAGCAAGTTTTAGCTGAAAAGTAGCAACTCTCCAAACTCGTACCTTAATTTTTTTGCGGTGCTTTATTTTTGAAACATTCTTATTGGCGGGCCTCACAATCTTGTCAGCTTTGATCCATTCATCATATCTAAAAAGAAAATTGAGTACAAAGGAAAAGAAAGAGATTCATAATTCAGATCTTTGACAGGAGTGTGAAGTCTCTCACACCATCCACCACACAAACACCTCTACTGTCTGACCCCAACATGTTGCTGTGACAAACTAAGGCTGAACAGCACAGGGAGGATTCCCATGGTGTTAATGTGGGAAGAGGACAAACCTTTTTACGATGGAGAAAGAAACAATATTAACACCGACCACCACACAAATCATGTTCAACAAAGTTCCGACAGTACCAGGGGTGCTACTTGTGTCGTATGAGGGAGATGAACAGTTTCACAACATCACACACACACGACAGACACAATGCAGAGAAACATCCCACTGTTTCATAGAGTGCTAGAGGACCACACAACGACATTGAGACAATGGAATGCTGATTGCACTAGTTAACCTCTGTGTCATGGTACCCTAACACTCTACTTAACACTGCATTAACCCTGACCCACTGGGGAGGGGGGAGAGGGTTGAGAGGTAGAGGTGAGTGTAGCAGCACTTTGGTTGGCCTTTCAGAGGATTCAGAGAAGGGTCGCTCAATTTGAAATACCAAATTCAGAAAATTTTGTTGAATCAGAACCACTGGTTAAACTGGTGAAAGTCCAGCCTGTCTGTGGATTTAGTTGAGAGACAGACAGCTGGGGGACAGACAGACAGGGGATTCAGTCAAAACTGAGTGAGGGAAGCTGAGGAGTGATCCACACCGACCCAAAACTCAATTCTGTTTCTGCCACTAGAGGGCCCAGTGTGCTCCATAATCAGAGTACTGACCATGGGACTGGATTAGATGAAGCAGAATTGTGAGGAAGGGATGCTTTACTGCTGCAGGGATACCCAGTGTAGCGGTGATCCCAAAGGTTAAGAGATGTCTTTATTTTTTTCCTTCTTTCTTTAGGGTGAATATAGACGTTAGGTGATTTCTCCCCAGGTCCTGTCTTACCTGACGTTCCAGCCACAGTAGTGCACCAGGTAGAGCACCTCTCCCCCCTCCACGTCTGCCTCTTTCACAGTGGCCTCGTACGTCTTCAGATTGCGGCCTCGCCCATACCTCACCTGCACCTTCATCCCCGGGGGGTAACACTCAAACTCCTCCCCCTCCTCCCCCTCCTGACTGCTGTCATCCCTGCAAGAAAAACAGTTCAGCACTTCCTGGCCCTAGGCTGCCCCAGTGAACACCACAGAGCCCCACCCGCAGCCACCCACCCGACTCACTGCCTGCTGATGCTGCTGCTGCTTCAAAAGCCTGTTCTCTATCTTACTTGCTCCACCCTCGACTGCCATGTCCCATTACAACACTAGGCCCTTATCTATAAACAAACATAAACTTTCCATTTTCTGTCCTGGTCCAGAGTAACCTATAGCAAACTGCAGCATAAACAACTGAATCATTTACAGCAAGCCAATCAAAGAACAGTACATGGAGAGTTTCAGCAAATAAAACATCTTTTCATGGCAAATATAAATCATCTTGTATGGGAAATGACTCTACTGTTAGACTATCTAACCCTACATCCACACAGCAGCTACTTGGGGTTTTCATACACCCACACATACTCAAACATACACACACTTGCACACACTCACTGTAAGAAACAAAGCAGCCACAAGGAGGAGCTAGTGGGGAACAGTAAGGACTTGTCGAAGCTGGAGGGTGTATGGGTGGTGCAGGAGTGCCGGGCAGTAGTTTAGGCGCAGGGCCAGAGGGCCAGGTTAGCACGGCAAAGCACAACTCGGCAGGCAGCGACTGAAAGTCAGACTAATGGCACTGGGAGGAGCCACGGCTGCAAAATCCAAAGAACCTCAGTGCTCCACGCAATGTAACTCACAACTAACTGCACAGAGCATGAGCTTCACGCAGAAGAGGAAGCAACAATCACATTGTGACAACTGTGGGAACTTGAACACCCTACGACTGGGGTCACACTCTTTATATGACAGATGATATTGACAACACACTGCTGGTGTCAGTTTTATACAATACAAGAATAAGCGTCAATAACACGCACACCAACACACAAACACACACACACACACGCACGCACACACGCACGCACACAGAGCTGCATAAATGTATCATTTTCATTCCAGTATGCTGTTTTTCCTGCTCTTACATTTGTACTTTTAGTCAGACATAATAATACATCTGATCAAGGCACCATTAAAAACCAAGCAATGAATCAAAAACTAACCAGCACATTATTACTCAAAACCACAGCAATTCAAATTGAATCACTCATAATTTTATGCACCGAAGGCACAGGGAAATGGCTCGGGAGTCTATTCATTAGACGTTCTTCATCATTAAAAAGGTAAAAGGTAAATAGCACTCGTGCAGTAACTTGACAAATTACTGCATATCAATAGTTCCTCCCTAAAACAATTTATATTAATTAAAACCATTATTCACATTTAAAGTTCCCGTCGAACTAATTTTACACAGTGTGATGCAGATTAACACACAGTGATCATCAAACAGGTTTGATCAAATCAGGACGGATCGGCCCCTGTGTGAATCTGTCACACTGACAAATCGCCTCTGAGGATCAATGACCCTGACAACGTCTAAAGATCAAGGAACCTCCAGGCCATCCACATATGACAGTGATATTATTGTAATGTGCCCACAGCAATGGGTGGTGAGAGCTTCACAGAGAGAGAGCGATACTAAGACTACATCCATGCTGCTACAGTACATTTGAAACCAAATTAAACTATGTCCTGCGCCCCCACACAAGCATTTTCTATCAGTAGAACTAACAAGCCTAAAATGTTCATCATGCAACCACTCATGTGCACTGGACAATCGCGCCTCAGTGTTAACAGGAAGAATTGGAGGCCAGTAGCATTTTCATATGGCACAAGAATTCTCAAGTAGTGTGGACTCCAGGCGTACTGGTAGCAGAGGTGATGCATGCAACAAAACAATTGCAGTATGGATGTAGCCTAAAAGCAGCAGCATGTGATCACAACATCCTGAAGTTCAATTGGACACAAAGAAATACAATAAACCAAGTATCTCGACTGTTTATTCCCCTGCAGTGTCTTCAAGCTAGTCTCCAGTGACCCATACTGCCTGAACACAAGTGTCAACCTGCAGGCTGAACAAACACACACTCTCAACTATGGAGGAAGCACTGATCATGAAGCCGCAGACAGGAAACAATAAGGGTATAGACATCTAACCAAAACTACACGATTCAGCTACCCAGAACAAATCAGCACAGAGATTTTCTTTTTATTACCCTCTAAAGGTTACTGCCGCTGAAGCTCTAACTGGCGACTACTGTCCTAATGCATCAGTGACAACACTCACACATGGAACATTTACGAAAGCTGAACATAAAAAAGCCAAAAAAAATGAGAAAAGACAGAATGAGAGACAGAGATTAGAGTTCAGGAGAGGGAGAAACCAGAATGAGCACAGCCATATCGTGTGCAACCGAGTGAAATGTGGCTGGTCGCAGTCAAACAAACCCAGCCACAGAGAGAGGGAGGGAGGAAGATGGAGACCAGCATGACATGCCAGGTGAAAAGTAGCAGTCAGGCTTTGGTGCTCTAAGATGTCTCTGCCAGCTGATGCCGACTAAGCCACAAAAAATAATATTGGCAAAAAGGGCAGGGGGTAAAAGCTTGGTTAGATGAGAGAGACAGAGAGGGAAAGGGGGGAGAGCTTTCCTCTCTGGTGAGCAGGTTGAGGTGATTGTGGGTATAGAGCATATTAGTATGATTAAAGTCAGAGGGGTCACTTCTTCTCATCTGCTAAGGGTCTTTTAGGCTTTGCCTCTGAGTGGATGCCTCAGGTCTTTTTTTTTGGGAGAAACTAAATTTTTCTATACAGAAGGCCAGACTGAATATCAACACAGTTTCACCCTGCAGGGGCCCAGCATGGGGCCCCTGCATGGAGCTTGTGTTTGTGCCATGAGGTTGTTTTCTTTTTTACCACCCTGGTGGAGGGACCGTCTTTTCAGACCACCTACCCAGAGTTGTCCTTGCTCTCCTGCTCCTCATCGAGCTCCTGTTTCAAATTCTCGGCTGTAAGGTGAGCAGTCGACGAGCCTTCCTCTGCGTCTCCATTGAGGGGGGCATCTTCTTCCCCATCCTCATCATCTGTACTGTCCTTTTCCTCAATCTTCGGAGGGTCGGACTCTGTTTTGTTTTGGGGTATTTCAGGTTTCTCCTCCTAAGGCAGAGGGATGATTTTAATATAAACACATTCATGAGGGGCAAAATCTGCAAAATTTACACTAAAGTTTTTAGTAAATATCCAAGAAACAACAATTTTCTAAAATTTGGATAGTATTCAGGAGAATGCACCTTGCAGACTACAGACTGTCCACTGCAAGGTTCCTCATCCACCTGGGCTTTCTGGTCTTCTGACCGAGAGGATGTGGGAGGTGCTCCGGCAGCCTCCCCCTCAGACTTAACCTCCCCCTTTGGACCTTGCTTCAAGGGCAGGTCCATCTTGAAGGTTATGGCGGTTGATGTGCAGTATTCCTCAAATCCATTCAAGTACCTGCATGGTAACACATTCCTTGTCAACACAACCAGAAAGAGCCCATGTGTCATCATCCCAATAACTTTACAGCAAAAGGTCAAATATTGCAGATATTAATTTTCTTTTGAAGAGTTTGCTAAAAAAAAAGAGGAAGCAGCTAACATAAATGGACAAAAATAAGTAAAACAGTTTTGTCAGTTTTGAAAAAAAAATTACAGAAACAAAATCTGCATCTCCAGTCGATTTGAAATCACTGAGAGGCTGCAGTTGCAGTTCCTGTACGTACTTGCGGTAAGCACATTTGACATTGTAGCCAGCGGCAGAGTTAAGCACAGGGATTCCCAGATCCTGGTAGACTTGCTTCCAAACTGCGCCGCTTTCAATCTGCTCAAAACGTGGACACAGAAAAGACCCAGTCAGCACACAAGCGTGACCAGAAGCAAATGTCAGCGACAGTTCCACCGTCAGTGCAGCACTCACATTGTCAAAGCCGCCCAGCTTGTGCACCAGCCTGTACAGCTTGAACAGGTTCAGGTTCTTATAACCCAAAACAGGCCTCTTGTTAATGGGAGTTCCTGAGGAGGACACAGAGGTTTTTTTAATAATAGCAGATCATATTTAATGGACCGTTCACGTGTTGAAATTTTTAATCAAACTTATCAAATAAATGTAATTGGAAAGAATAGTTCCCTCTTAGAGTAGACTGGATGGATGACGAAGTATAAGTACAGTATTTACATTATTGCTCTTCCAACATTTTAATAAACAGCAGCCACACAGATAGAGACATTTCTTGTTGAGTAGCTCACTGAGGCATGGACATAGACCTTTGATTAAAGGTAAAAAAATATAGTACATGTTTATATTAAGCCTCCCACACCTAGTCTTCTAAGTGCAGGATTTAACAGACAGGTTTAAAAGAAAGGAGATGTTTCTGTAGACACTAGTTTATGTGCTCTTTGGACTTTACCTCGATCCTCCATGAACTTGTAGAGCTGCTGCAGGAAGTTCTCCCTCTCCTCTGGGAACGGCTCCACTTCCTCCTGCCGAAAGAAGAAGAGACACTTTGAGAACCCGTTTCAACTGCAGTATAGTAGATAGGATCATGGGCACCGCTATTACCTCCTCCTCTTCACCACTGGCATCATCCTCTTGCTCCTCCTC
The DNA here is from genome assembly GCA_016785235.1 of Pseudorhombus dupliciocellatus. Classification (NCBI taxonomy): domain Eukaryota; kingdom Metazoa; phylum Chordata; class Actinopteri; order Pleuronectiformes; family Paralichthyidae; genus Pseudorhombus; species Pseudorhombus dupliciocellatus. The sequence goes on along the minus strand of JAFBJW010000127.1, from coordinate 1,246,580 downwards.
TTCATCATCATCATCCTCCTCCTCACTGCTGGAACTTTCTTCTTTCACCTCTGTCTTCCAGTTGCTGGGTACTATCTGCTGATGCTGGAACTCAAAGGCTGCGTCCAGCGCTGTCAAACATACATGGAAATTGCATTATGGCATTTTCACCTAACCCAGCACGAGTTGCTCCCCTGCTGCTATTTGTTGCACAAATTAAGTATCTAAAACGTAAATAGACAGAATAACTTGCCGGCTACATAAACACATAAGTAGTGAGTTAACAGAGCAAAATATTTTCTCTTTCAGTTTATGTATTGCTCAGAGTTGAATTTGTTGGAAATGTGGAAACTTCATACATTCACTATTAATAACATTTTTGCAGCTGTATATTGTGTAGTCAAACTTCTCTGAACTTTGTGCAGCTTCAGGGTTCTGTGGACTGAGTCAAGCAGTTGATTTTAACTCTGTGACTCAGTTACTAAAGATATTATATCTTAAAGAAAGGTGCAAACAGTATTACCACAAGTGAAAAGTTACAATTCTAACTCAATAGAATACAAGGCCTATATCATGAATGTAAGATCAAGATTAAAACCTTGATTGACGTCTGCCCTCTCTGTGTGTGCATGTAGGGGGTACATACAGTATGTTTGTAGTGAACCCATAACAAGTAAACGGTGCAGCATTTGCAGTGACACAGAGCAGCAGAAACATTCAGCTCCAATGTCACAGGTGGTACTTATGCAGAATCTAACCACCTTTGCAGATGCTGATTTCACGGTTTTGCAACGCAGGAAACAGTTGTGACTTAACCACCTATGAAGACTAGGATAATACAGAGCTGCTTCCTAACTGTAATTATGAGAATGTCAGAGCTCTGCAGCAGAAAAGAAACAGGAGCACTATATAAAAACCTGGTGATGACATCAAATAAAAATAGACTCCAGAGTGACAGGCGCTCTTCACTGCTGCATTCCCCAGAACAAAAACAAAAGTTCTCTTTCAGTCTGCCACGCTGCATCCTACTCTGAGTATTTTTGTGCCAAGTGTGTCAACACACAGGCCAGCTCACAGATCTCTGGGACTCAGTGCACACTCTGCACTGTTTCTGTGAGATAAAAGTGATCCTTTCAACTCACCTGGTTTGAGCCCTGCGTCGGCTTTTGGAGGACAGTCACTACTGATCGCACGGACGTCCTTCCTCAGCACCATGGAGCTGCAAAAACAGACTCTGATTAAAATGTGCAGAGAAATGATAGTCTGAAGAACACTGAATGATACTAGGCCAAGGTTGAGTTTTATGATGTGACTGTAGGTAAAAGAAGACAACAGCCCATTTTCAGCACAAAGGTGTTTTCCTGAAAGAAACGTTGGACTAACAAAATAAGACGTAAAGCAGCAACAGAGTAAACAACCTAAACTAATTTTGGAAAAGAGAAAAATACTTTCTAACCTTAGAGCCCAGCACCAACAACAATCTTGGGGGTTGTGTCAACATGAACAGTCATGACCAGATTCACACAGCCTATATCTTCTTACAGAATCTCCATAGTAGCTGGGCAAAGTGTCAGTGATTTGGCAGATATCAGTGGAGCTTGTAAACCGAAAGCTGTTAGAGGTTTGGCTGCTGTGCCAGGGAGATGATATTGCTGTGGAATCTGTTGACAGAGCTGCATTTTAACTAAATGCCATAAATGCTTAATAACATCTGCTAATTAGCACTGTAAGAGTTGAGTCTGGTTGGAAAGAATGAATAAAAAAAAAATAACTGTTGGGATAAAATGTCAAGCTCAGAAAGATGAAATATCACAAAATCAGCAAGATTTTGCCTCAAGAGACAATGAACATCTGCACAAAATGTCACAGCAACCCTTGCCATCCCTAAAGCCATGCCATTAACATCAGAGTTTGAGTACGATTTATTATTCTGTCATTCCTCTTTTTAAAAGGTCGATCAAAAAAACAACATGTATTTACAAACTGTGTGCTCTCTCACTATATAAATATATATATATATTTATATAGTGAGAGAGAGAGAGAGAGAGAGAGAGAGCAAAGCAAAGATAAGTTTGCAAGGAACCGTTTCCATTATTGCTATGGTAACCAGAGATGACCAAATAACAATGTCCACTTCCTCTAAGCTCCGGTCTCCCCTCTGGATGTGACCTCGCTTTCCTTGAAAAAACATTTTTCCAAAGCCATTGTTTTTGAAAAAGGGCACTAAACTGTGACTACTAACAATACCACACTGTCCAGAGATAAGCGAACACACTGACCCAGGCACAGTGCGGGGGAGAGGTCACGTGGTCTATGAATGTGACCCCCCCCCCCGTTCAAAACAAACCAAAAAAAACACACGCCGGGCGCAGAGAGTTGGAATAACTCTGTAATAATGGGACAAGAGGAAGCTGACGTGACTGATAAAAAGTACAATAATAAATAATGTCAGGTGGAGTGAGCGTGTTTGTGCTGAAGAATGGAAAACACTTGAAAACATTGAAATTAAAAAAAAAGGGCTCAATGAAATAGGGTAGAAACTGAAATTGTTGATAGGAGGTTATACACAGCCTGAATTTAATGTTGATGAATGTGAAGTATTAACCATTAAATATTGATTAATATGATCTGGTATCACATCACACAAGCAATGATAATACTATATTTACATCCTTATTATTCCATCCACATAAAGGCAGACGGACTGGGGGAACACAGACCTAAGAAACTCATTAATAATGATATAGATTTTCCGACATGCTACATTATTATGTCTTGCACCCGCCCTTGGATATGCGGATTTCAATGAGTGAACTCAAACGACACAAAACAGGAGGGTAGACTTCTCCTGTGTGAATTCATTTTAAGCATCACCACAGGACACTGTGCTCACTCAGAGAGGAAATACTTCACAAGTATATGACTTCCACTTCTTCTGTGATTTATCACTCTTATCTTATCCCTCTTATCAACTCTACCCTTCACCTGACCATTAGATTTCCTGTGCTGCGAGTGTGTCGTCTTCGGCAGATTAAGGGTGATGTCGGTGGGTTATGCAGAATACTTATGAAAGAATGCAGACTCAAGGCTGTTCTGTCTTCAGCTGAATTAAAACAGACAATTGGGAGTCTCTGGAGCAGCGAGGAAACGCCAGATTAATTTCTGTGTGGGCCATGGCACGTCTCTACCCACATTCAGAAAGGCTGCAGTAAGAAACGATCAGCTGAGCGCAAACTCCTGACAAGACTTATTCCTCTCTTTACCAAAGACAAAACAATCTGGCTGTGTGCTTCCAGGCCGTGGGCAGCCTGGGGGGAAGCTACACTGCCTTACCTCAACAGTAACTCACAGCCTCAGGACAAATAAAATAACAAAACCCAGCAGTGCCAGGGAGAGCACACAGTATCCCAACTCTTGTTGAGAGATCACAAAATCTTATAGATCCTGTAAAGCTTTGACATATTTATCATGACTATTTTGATTGCAAGAGACATAAAATTCATAATTAGATTAGTTGATGAATAGAAATAGAATCAGGAGCATCAAAGGTCATCCATAAAATGAACATGAAAATCAATCTCAAAAGAAGCTGTTATTCCTCCATCATTCAAGTAATAATCACAAATCAACTGGGTGCTATGCTGTTTCAATTTTTACTTTTGAGATAATTAGCTGGATAAAAACACCAGTTAATAATACAAATGTCAATATATAATGATAATCACTGCAGTGCAGCTTGACACATCCTTTAACTGTGTCTTTTGGTAGTCATGACTCACAATTTTCCATCCTTGAACGAGCGGACGAAGATGTTGTCCTTCTTCATAGTCACATCTTCATGGCAGTCCGGGGAGATGACCTTGTTAAACACAAAAAGGAGAAGGTTAATAGATCAGATGAACACCCAGCACACACACCTAGCTCATTTGTGGTTGTCTCAGTTGTCTTTTATTTATCTTGGCCTGTTCAGAGCTCCCAGTATGACTCGGATGAGATCAGTGCACTCCTCTGCAATAAGATCACAGTATAAATAATGAGAAGCCACTGTGTACTGTACTTCTCTTGGCTGTCACAAGGAGGCAGCATGGCGCTCGGTCAATGGCCAGCCAAGAACAACAAATGCTGGAGGAGGGGCAGTGATGACTACACTGTTAAAGGCACAGCTTTTCCCCACCCTCCCTTTCGGCCAGTTATACTTGTAACACTTACGTAAACAAACAACACCTGTCACTATTTCATTATGCACAAGCAGTAGCTGAGGGTTATAGCTGGGAAGAGGCAAATGGATAGGAAAAGAATGAATGCATCAAAACAATGTCTGGACTGCACACAGACACACAGAAAACCAGTCGTGTCTTTTTCCTCAAAATAATCAAAGTCAAGCTGTTCAGAAGTTTGTTGATAGAAATGTATCTGTATAAACATGCAGATTTCCAGCATTTCCTTCCCATAGACATGAATATTGTTGTGATTATATAAACATATTGACGGATAGGAGACTTACTAGAGCAGGGAACCACGTGCTCTTCTTCTTGTCCCCAGTGATGACCCCCTCCACACAGACCACTTTGCCAAACATATCCTCATTCTGCCGCTGGTCACTCTCCTCCTCTTCACTTGAAGATGAGGATAACTCTTCTTCTTGACTGTGGGATAAAAGTACAGTTTGTTGGATGGAGCAGCAGTTTGGAAAAAGAGGAAAGAGGTAGATGCAATTCAGCTCACTTTATTCACAGCTTAGACAAATTGTATTCTTCAGTTTCAGTTTCTCTTTTGTGATGATATTCAGGATGGATTTTATTTTTAGCTTTTGCTCTGTGGATCAATGATGACATCACCATGGACATTATAGAATGTTAAAAAAAAAACAATAGTTTGACTACAATTTAGTAAGCAACCAATTAATATACTTATTAGCAGTGTTATAATATTGCATTACTTTCTTAGTATAGACAGAAGATATCAGCAGACAACACATTTTCATTTAACAGCTGCTCAGCCACAAAGCATAATAAAGTCTCCAATTAAGAAACCATAGCCCAACAAAACCAGCAGTGAACTCTGTAGACAAATTGTTATGTATGACAGAGAAAACATAAGGTCGGCTCCACTGATGAGATCACTCATTAGGATCAGCGTATTGACGAGGCGGCTCATTCTCAGCTGTCTTAAGCATCATCCTGATGCTCAGGCAGAGTGCCGACTGTGGCCCATAGACAGGCAGCCAATAAAAATGCAAGCAGCACTAGCAGGCAACAGGCCCCCTTTTTATGCCTCACTAGGCTTGTTCTGAAACCAGCGCACATACAGACACACGATAAACTAGAATCATACCTGTGTCAGAAATGCTCCCCTTCCTGATTTATGATCTTTAACCTTCTAGGAAAACTGCCCTGAAATAATGTAAATTGGGATTTGGCATTCCACCCTGTGTGTCCATGTTGCCGCAGTCAAAGAAAAGTGTATGTCACATTACTTCAGCTATAGTGTGTAGATAGGCTCATACTGCAGTAAAATACTTGATCAAAGTCAGTCAATGAAAGGGATAAGAACAGGGAGAGTTCACTCTGCTTGGACCTAAGTGTAACAAGAGAGATTTGCTGTCGCTCCCACCAAACTGCCTGGACAAATCATTGAGGTGTTGGAGTGATGATCAATTTGATAGATTGATTTTCTTTTTGCCACGACAGAACACCACGGAGAAATGTAAGCAGTGACAATACTGGTAGCATACCAGCAATGTGCCTCTACATCTTTAAACACTTGATAGCCAGTTCATAACTAAATGTACGGTTTAGCATGACACAGTTTCTGGTTGCCAAACACTGTATGTCATCATTATATCTCAATGAGCTGTGACAGCAAACGGCAAGTGTCAATTACAGGTTGCTAAATGCAGCCAATCAGCTTAGCATGGGTTCTAGTGATGAACATTTTTAGTGACAGGCCCATTTCAGCAACTGGCCAATGGTAACTTTTCTTTATTATTTTGTGTCCATACATTTATTTTTATTTGCTTCTTCAGTTATTGTTCCTGACAATCCAATGTCACGGTGAAGTTAATCTTCACCACATAATATAGCATTATAGCATTAAATAATGAATTTAGACCACATTTCTTTGAAAGTTGAACACAATAACAGCTATCAGCAATATGAGAGAAATATTTTGGGAAAATGCTCTTGCCCATAACATTTTTTATTTGGGCCATTACCCATATAATAACATGGAGGAAGTCTGGCTTATGACTTATGCTGAAGCTAGCTACTGTAGTCCATTTTAGCTTGTGTCATTGACCAGTAACAGTGACTTCTTGGGTTCTCTGGGGTTGCCTGGCAACCACATGGTTAAACAAACAAGACTTAATGTGCAGGCTACCCCTCCTTTCCTCCTGTTTCAATTCTTTATGGCACACAAAGGGCACTCTCAGCAAGAAAGCAAATTAGCACAATCCCTTAAAATGTTGAACTTTTCCTTTAAAATTTGTAATCTCAGTATGTGCTGGATTGTCGGCCCCGGTTATTAAACACTTTTACTGCACAGGAAGACAACTGGTCCAAGGTGCTAATGTGCAGCTGGGACTACTCCAAGTCAATATTGCATCAATGTTTAGAGTAATATTGACTTTTCTCTGAGTGCCATTAGCAATGGGTGTCAGAGAATGAGATTATGAAGCAGAGTGTCCTCTTTTTAACAGCATTATATCCAGCACAAGAAATCCCTCAGCAGTTCTTTTTCCCTGATGAAAACTCTGCAGTCTACCAGGAGTAGGCACATCAGCGCATAAAACACCCACTCGAACATTCAGGTCAAAGGAAGGGGAAAAGATAATATTCAGCAGGACACACACACACAGATGGACACACAGGAGCCAGGCATGATTAAGAAACTCAAGGAGGCGAGTAAACCGTCCTCGCCCAGGCCTCAGGGGCTGTTTATCAGGGGATAGAGATGAGAGTAAATCTTTTAGTTCAACTGCTGTCAGCCGCACACTTAAATATGGGGGGAGCCAATTACTGATGGCTGTGGGTCAGCAGCTCCCCACCAGCATAACAGACATCTGATACAACAAGTATGACACCAGCCCTGCGGGATGTACAGAGGCGGAGGCCAACACTCACATAGGGTTCGATCGTCGCCCGCGGTTGCCCTTCTTTCCAATGACAGGTGTGCCGAAGTGCTCAGGGTTGGTGAGAGGGAGTCTGTCAAGTGTCTGCACGGGAGAGAACAACAATGAGCCTCAATGGCATCTTGTCACACATTAAACCTAAAGACAGAAGACTGAACCTGAATACCTTGAAGAAATTTCAACGATCACAGCAATTCCCTGTAACGCAAGTTTACATATCCTGAAAATATTTCACAGCTGAACTTGTACAGGCCAATATGGGACTATTCACGGGCGGCTATTTAATCTGAGCACTGTGAATAGAGATGTGTGACTGTTTTGAATAAACAAGGCTATGAAACAGACTCCGAGTCCCCAGAAAGCTGCAGGACAGCGCAGTACTTGCCTCGCTCTCTGCAAAGTGACGTGCTCCTTTCAGGCAAAGAGAGGAACGCCTCAGGGTCTTTTCATCGCCATCGTCAAAGACTGCAGAGATGAGAGTGAAAAATATTAGGCTGCTGAATGTAGGCCAGGAGTCCACCAATTCACACACTGAGTTACAAAATGTCTGCTTGTTTTATGATACGCTGAAAACAAATTATGTTTGTGGATAAATCCAACACACAGTGACAGAGATGCTTCCAGGTCTGAGAGCTTCAAGGACCCTTTGTGCAGCAGAGAGTGGTGAATAAAAGATGTGTGGGGGAACTGTAATGCATCAGTCGATGCATTACAGTTCCCCCACACATTAAATGTTTATATATGCTTACATAGTGCAGTCACATAAGATTACAGAAGACAAAATGGCAATGTAGATACACGCTTTACCTTTCAAAGACAAACCCAGATGTGTAAATTCTTGAATGCCATTCAGTATTTGAGGGAAAAGTCACTCATGGTAACTTAAGTAGTGACTTGTGATTTTTTGTTTTCTCAGTAATGAATGAAAAGACAAGTGTTTTCTAGACAGGAAAACCCCCATGGGCATTCTTAAGAGATGAACAGCTGCTAAGGAGCTGCAGATCTGTGCAGCAGCCTTTACGCTGTGTGCTTTGGATTATCTAACATTGACAGCCTCATACTTACAACTTAGCCACAGAAACTAGAGCAACAGTTTTGACTCAATTTAAAATGTACAATTTTAAACTTTTGGCTTCTTCTAGTTCTCAAATATTAATTTTTAAATTGCTGCCTCTCTCTTTCACTTCAAGGTTCAGTGTGTAGAATTTATTGACATCGTGAGAAGAAGTTGCAGCAGAATAACAACCCTCATTTCACCCTCCAAACATTAAGGAGAGCATTTGGTAGCCTTGTGATAAAATTCCAACAGGTGTTTAGTACATCCAGTCTGGGCTAGGGTTATGAAGTACTTAAATCTAAAGGGCCCATTGAGGAGTACAGAAAACAGCAATGTGATCTTCATTTCAAAATGTATTTATAATTGATGATAAATTTTCATCATATTATTCAATTTTAAATTGTTATTTAAATGATGATGTCAGCTATTAGTTCTACCTCTGGATATCCAGATTCATTTAAAAATTACTATAAATTTGAGCAATTCACCAATATTGGTTATCAGTTATTATTCCAATTCATCATTTAATTATTTTATGGGTTTGTCCTGATCAGTATTTTTCCTTGCATTTTTATAAAGATATTCATATATGTCAACATAATATGAAGTTTCAGTTTTACTGTACATTTGAAATAACAAAACAAACAACAGTAACTGTTTGGGCTTTGATGGTTTTGAGCAGATACAGCACAGCAGCTTTACTGCTGTCAAGTCAATTTGAATTTTATTTTAAAGCCCCATCTCACAATACACGACACGATCATTGGACCATGAAAATGTATTTAGTCAACACCATCCAACAAAAAAAAGCCTTGTGAATTAATATGTATACAGGCGCATTTTGGAAGCTCATTGTGAGAAGACTTTGATTCTTCCTGACAGGAAAAAGAAGGTGGTTTGTTGTCAACTTACCGACAGTATATATACTAGCATCAGTCAGCTTGTTGATTGTGGCCTCCTGGTAAACTCCATCCTGATTCTTCACCTCTACAACAGCACCCACCTGTTGATCAGATTCACTGTTAATTGACCCATCAAGATGCTATTTATTATTATTTTATAATGAAGTTTTTTCAATGAATGTACTCATAATAGATGCCAATAGATAAACAAAGGGAGAGGAAATAAAAATGGAACATTATTTTAACAACAGTACAAAAAAATAATCAGTGTTATGACAATCCTCCATGTGACTGTAACAAAGCATCAATCTCCTTCATGTCTCCGGCCTTACCTTTAAAGGTCCTTTGATATTTTCATCATGAACCTCAGCTGTGGACAAATCTGGTTTAAAGGTCACCTGTGGAAGGGAGGAGGCAACAGAGGAGGAGCATCACTATCAAGAATAAACAAACAATCCCCTCCAAGCCTGACCTGGCAACATCAATCCTCCACTTTACAGAGGAAGCACATCCCTGCTGGACATTATAACTGCTGACACACTGATTACAGCGATGGACTCTTTCAGCTGGATGGGTTTGTTAGAGGTTACAAGCCTGAGATAAACACCCTGGCAGATAGTGTCATCGGGCAGCAGCATGTGTGTGGATATTAAATACTACAGCTCACTTGTGGTGTTGTTGAGTGAGGGCCCGACATTTGACAACTGTGCCTCGACTGCTGGCGCCAACTGTGAGGGATTTCTGATTTGAACATTAACGGCTACGCAAGTGAACCATGGTAGATCGTAATCTGATCACGCTGCAGTTCTTTTGCATTTGCATGGTGATATGGCACCAATGAGTGACAAAAAGACACACACAACCATTTATTGCAGATTTTCAAAGGCACATGTGAAAAATGAAAAAAAAAATTGTCCCTATTTTATAAATGAAATGTGCTTTTTTTCTGTTTCCCAAGGGAAATTACATACATTTTAACAGCATGTGTTAGAAAAATGGTTCCTTAATTATAATTATAATGAAGAACCCGCTTCACTTTGATTGCCTGTGATTCAGTGAAGAAAGAGCCAGCACATAGGGACAGAAAAAGATGTTAAAAACTCTATCTCAAAAAACAAGCATGAAGGTAACAAATTCAGCAACAGCAGAAAAAGCAATCAAAGTGTGGTTGTGAAGACAATGAACGAGAGAAATATGTAATATGCTGCTGTGCTGTCCGGTCATAAAATAAAAAGGGAGGGGAGCAGAATAAAAAGCATCCTGAGACAGCATCAGCAGTGATGGAGATAATGACGTTTCTGCTCGGGGGAATAAAGGCATGTCTTTCTTTACAGGGACCTGCACAGGAGGCCCGGCTCGCCACAGAGAGAGGGAGGGTGATGGAAGCTGCCTGAAGACCCAGCCAGAGAGCGTCAGTAATACCTAACAACCTCTGACAGCCTCCCAACTAGGCTTGGTGCTTACAGACGCCTGTGCCAGTTAAACTTTAGAACCACTGAATAACACATGCTTATGAATATTAATTCATGACCCATCACTGTGGGTAATGATCTATAATTTTGATTGATATGTTCCAACATGAAAACTTAGTCAGCTGAAGCACCAACAACGGCATTTATAGAAGAAGAACACGAGTGGACTCATAGATATTTCTTATTTTTAATCTGTAAACTCAACATGAGCCCAAAAAGCTAAATGTTGGTCAGGCTCTCCATTACAGCTATGAACAGTGCACTTTGATCTTGATTTATTCAAACATGGTGTAGTGCAGGGGTTTTCTTTGCCTTTAAGCCAATAAGCAGCAGAAGGGCACGAACCCCGGCTAACAACAAACAGTATTGTGACAGCTCAGACAAAAATAAACAGCAACTCGAGTTGTTACGCTCATTTTCCTCCCTCACGGCCTGTCTCTGCTCCTATCGCCTCAGATAGTGATGCATTCCTTCTCCCGAGGTTACATGTGTTGTCGACAGTTCAAACAACTACACTACATTTTCTGACAGAGCCAACAGGACAATAACACACAACATTTAAAACCATTTTTCCAAACAAATTGATTACAAGTCGCAACCTCACTAAAGAATGTTTTTTTGTATTACGTGCTTTGTATTCTGAAGTGAATTTTATCCAAAAACACTACAAGATGCAGCACAGGCTCTCTGATTATGAAAATAGTAATAATAACATAAAAACTCATGATAAACCTCTAATAATTGAAAACGACATGGTGCTAATTCATGTTTTACAGATTTAAATGTAAATCATATAACACACTTTTACTGAGCCTTTCAAGTTGTTTAAAAGACACCAGTGACACTCACTGCAGCCATGGACTTCGTTAAATAAGCAGAGATAATGAACCTAAGAGCTAAAGAGGAATTCATTAATGTCATATTTCAATGTTTGTGTAACAGAGCTCACATTCAAATTACAGCTACTCAAAAACAAAGCCCACACTCAGCCAATAAGTATGGTAATTAATTTATGAGCCGAGACTGTCCTATTATCTTCATTTAAGCCCATCATATTAAAATTAAGAACATCAGATCGCTTGTCCGTGAGACAAGACGGCACCTCACTTGATGATTTCAGCTGGTATACCAGAGCGGTAGAGCGCTGCTGCTCTTTTGTCTCTACAGGGGAACTGTAGTGCACCGACACAGTGAAAAAGCCAGCATCCACTCTTTGTTCCTCCCACACACTCCAGCAGAACGAGAGACAAGCGATCTGTCTCTATTGTATTACCCAGATGCTCCAGCCCAACTGGGAAATGAGATACTGTACTACGTGCACTGTGTAATGCCATCATCAGTAATGCACAAAACCAATGGGGGACGTGGAAGCTGTGGGCAAATGGGACGCCTGAGGACGTGACAGGTAGCTGCTGGGGCAGCCCAGATCCTGCATCTGTCACAGCTGGGCTGCTTGATCAACGATTCATCTGTACCAGCACTACTAACAACCTAGAGCAGGTGGTAGTGATCCAGCAGATCAGCGGCCCACATGGATCTTTGGCAACATCAGAAATCATAGAAATGCTAATTTCTACAAGTATACTAAGAACGTCTCTGATCATCACAGCAGTCCCATCCTCAAAGGAATGTGTTGGACTGTGGCTATAAAATGCGTCCATCTTTCATCCAACCACTGTGGATGAACAATACAGCTGAGTGGTCAGGCAAAGACAAGGGACCCCCGCCCTTCTGCATTCCACTTCACACACGACACAGACGCACAATCCATTTTTAATTTTAGATCATAGCAGTTGCGACTTACCTTAGCCTTGACTAGCCTCTTGGCCGTCTTAATCTTAGCCTCACAGAAAGCCCCTCGGTACTTTGCGCTCACGTCCGTCCCTACTGTCAAGTAGGGGGGCTCCTCCAGGGTCTGAGGAAATTAAAAAGGAGTACAAAACAAGTGAGTTCAAAGTCGTTAATTCATATGCATAGCTTACTGACACAGGTGGATTCTCTCAGTTAAGGCACACATACGAGCATCACACAGTCTGGGCTAGCTACGCAATATGCACCCGGCTCAGTGATTCATCCATAGAAAACACATACCATCTGCTCTGGGTATTGGAAAACAAGCCCCTGAGGGAGCAAACAAAAAGGCCACTTCTCTACTGCTTTGATGAGCACAGAGAGGAAGCTCTCCGAAACACATAGCACCATCTTGTGTCATCATTAGATGTTTATCAACTCCCCAAGAACAGATTTGCAGAGGGTACAGTACACAGAGGAAACAGACGATCAGTGTGTGGATGAGAGCAGAGGAGGTGGGGGGGGGTTCATAAAGCTCGAGAAAAAGCCTAACCCGACACTGGTATATTTATACATCTGTCTAGAATAAGACTTAAAGTGGGGCACAGGACACATCGAAATCAGTTGCAATGTTATGTCTGAACTATCACCTTGCCAAATGTGCTGAATTACATATTAACCAATTTCTAAACTTTCTTTCTGAGTGAATGAATAAATGACTGAAGTGTAATGAAAACACAGAATGCTGGCTCTAGCCTTTTAGTTGATAGTTTGTTTTTCAGATGACTAAGTAAGATCAATTGGACAATTGGACAATTTTTCCCTCCAGATCTTGGACATAAATCTTAGCGACTGTGTCTGGATTCATGGCAGCTGTTCTCCCTCTTTTCCCATGAGCAGGGAAAAGAAAAGAGAGTACAGGTTGCAATTCCAACTAAAAACTACACCAGCATTTAGCAGCACTCAAACCAGTGAAGAGGAACTAATCACTGACACCAGATGCTGTCGGCCTCTGTGGCACATACAGTACTTGTGGCATGGGGTGGGGGGTGGGGACATGAACACCAGCAGTCAAAAATGACCTACTGCCTTTGTGCGAACATGAACGTGAGCAAACCCTTGAGTGGCATGAAATAAGCAACAATAAACAGCAGGAAACGGCTTTATAGAGATGTTTCACATTGATGGAGTGGTTCAGCAGAAGTGAACACAGTAGCTTCAGGGGTTAGAGGAGAAAAACTGCTCCATTTGACTCCATTTCAAAACATTTAGCAGGTCCAAGACCCTTTTTATTTAACCTCTGCTTGAATGCAGAGGCTGTTAATCACTATATGTCTACATGGACGCTGTCCACACTATGATATTCAGGACATCAAATTAACAGTATACGCACAAGTAATATGTTGCTGTTCCTGATAAATCAGACTAACACATGTTAACAGCTATATGATTTAAATGTTCAACTACCAAAACAAACATCAGGGTGTCATGCCACTCATTAATCTGATCTGACAGTTTTAAGGCAGATTCTGACTCCTGGGTGAAGCTTTGGTTTTTAAATCTTCTTTACGATCAGGAAGTGACAAATATTTCATGAGCAGTAGAACATATAACAACAGTGAGATGGATCAATTATGTGCTATAGCACTTCTTAATGCTACATAATACATAAACACTATATCAATTTCTGTTGCTGATAAAAACTCTATTGTGATAACTATTGATAATGTTTTTTTGCCCTGCCGTATCGTAAATCTGTTGTTCTGTAATATTTGTATCTGCATTAGCCCCCAAAAAAATCTATATCAGTCAGACTTGAGTTACAAATGGTGAAGATGGCTTTGTGCAAAAATAATGATGTGTTCCTTTCATTAAATATCCCGGCAGAGTGACATTTTGATATAAGAGGGATTTCAGCATTGTGCTTTTCTGGGCTGAGAAAACCATGAGCTTGTAACAGTCAAACCAGGACACAGTGCCTCATCTCTGCTGTCTGAGGTTCTGACAGATGGTATTCAGGGGCAGAGTCCGGTGCACTTCAGCCTCCCTACCTCTCAGATAAAACACCTCGTTTGTCTTTCGAGCAGCCAGCCTCAGCTCCAGCTGCCCTCGCCAACACCAGGTTTGCAGCCATGTCTTCTCACTAACCAACTCTCTTGTCTGTCAAGACTGCGACAACAAAGCTGGACTGCAACTGTGTGTATTATATATACACAGACACACTCACCAAACCTTAAGGTACTCTAACTAAAGATCCTGCCATAAAAAAAGAGTGAAAACAAATGTATCAAAAGCCCACTTTAACTACTCTGTGTAAAAGTCAATAAAGGGGTAACTGCAGAAGTATAATCAAGACCAGCTTTTCTGGCTAGACACCTGTCGCACTGATGTGGAAAATACTCTCCAGGCACACAGCTTGATCGAACACATACAAATGTGAATTGGTGAGGAGTGACAAAATGCACCTGGGGCTGGCATGGAAATAAACAAACCTAAACTGCAGCTTTATTTAATGCATTAAAAAAACAAAAAGGTACATGTTTGAAAGGTCAGGCTAACGTGTACGGCTCTCATATTAGATAACACCCACAACGGGACAGGCTAAAACAAATAAAAAGACAGGTTGGTCATAGAGAACTAGTTTCCTGGCTGTTTAATCATATAGACAATATAAATGGCTCTTGCACCTCAGCTGATTACTAGCGATCTGAGGCCTACTCAGCTTTTAAGCCTTTCTAGTCAGAGGGACAAACAGGCAAAGCTGCTACATTCAGTCAGGGCTCTGAGAGCGCTCCAGCTTAATCAAAACAAAATATCCTGGAGTGACACCGGCAACAGCAGAATGAGATTCATTTCTGTTCAATATAGAGGTTTTGGGTCATGAAAAATGTAACAGCCCTGTCCACAGAGTGCAAGTTGAAATAAGCTACTGCTTATTGTGCATTTTTGGACAGCATGAAATGACTATAGCAGTATTGTTTGCACCTCAGTAAAAAGACATTTCCGAGCAAAAGCAAAATGGTACAGAAAAGGGAAATAAAGATGACTTGGTTGTGGCCTACTAACTATGGATTGCAAATTGCTGTTAGTGATAAGCTTTTTTTATCTGTCATCAGGGACGGGTTCAGGGAATCCCTGGTCTTTTGCTCAACAGATTGTTTGCAAACACACAGACTGCCCCTGCTAATTGCTCCTGCACTGGTTTATATATTTCTTCAGCCTCTCACTCACTTCACGTTCCAGTACAAGTTCAGTCTTGACACACCACAACTTAGCAATATCATCAAGTTAGGGAGGGTAGGTCTTTAAGAGGCACTTCTTTTAAATGTTGACTGCGCAGCCTGTGTATCACACATTGAAATAACCCTTGTGCAGACATCTTAATCTCTTACCATGTCAGTGGCATTTTGATTCCAAATTGAAGGTCATGGTTAAAAGCATAAACAAGCTATTTATTGAAGTGATATAGCTGAAGGTTCTGTTTCATAATGGTAAAAGCTAAGATGTCTTACCCTAGTTTCGGTTTTGTTGGCACAGCAGAAAGACAGATTCCCTCGTGGTTTTAAAGCGTGGTTACAGAGAGGCACTCCTTTGCTGACAAACTGTCTTTGACATGATAGCGGTGAGCAGAGAGCACACAAACTGACAACAGCCAAGTTCAATTTAGACCAGCCATCGTGTTAATTAGTTGCAGCTGATGCGACATACCACTGGCACATTTGTTATTGTAGATGGAGACAGCGTTGCTCCACTTATTAAATGCTGCATGGCTGCACACTGCACGGCTAATGCTAAAGATTTTAGCTGATGATTATAAGGACACCCACATGTAACTTGTTTCCCTGACCAACAACAACATGCAAATGTTTCTCATATTTTATAATGTGTCTATAATGACAAACATATCAAAGCACCATACTGACATGGTTTTACTTTAAATGAAGAGTGCTGCTGTTCTCTTCTTCTACAAATAGTGATCACTAATAATTAGTATCACTCAGAGATCATCTTGCTGTTGTGTACACTGTGCTGTTTCAGTCAGAGACAAGTTACTAGACATTTTACAGAGCTATTATTTTCATTGTGAAAATTACCATCTATTGATGTCTGCATAAGCACACAAATGTGCACCTATTTGTAAAGACCATTCAGGCACTAGTCAGCATAACTTAAATATCATAAACAATTGTTTTGACCCATTATATTGTGCTATAATCAATAGGCTTGTAGGCCGAACAAAGGAACATGCAAGAGGTATGCAGGAAAGAATTAAGCTCCCTCCCAGCCTCGCTCACACGTACAATAATCCTGCTGTGAATCATCTCTTTGTCCGAAACAGAGTCACCGCAATTCCAGTGGCTGGTGCTTCAGCAGGAGTTGCCTTGGCAATGCCATAGCTTTAAACTAGGGGGGAAAAAAAATCTTAAAGCTTTTTGTTCACCATTTATTCCCCAAAATTTAGGATAGGCATTCTGCAGAATCAGCAACACATGAAAATAAGATAAAATACCCGCTTTGAATTTTAAATAACATTTAGGCACAACCTCATGAATCATGAATATTTGTTGTTTTCAAGAAATACACTTGGCACGTCCACTTCTCACTTCTGCATGATAAGTGTGCTTGGGCAAGAGACTGTGCCTCCAATGCACGCTTAGTAAAAAGCTGATAGACAAGTGTGACTGAATGGTTTTGCTCAGTCATGTAACGATCAAGTCTTTGTTTCCGAGGTCATTGGCAAAGCACAATAGCAACAAGCAACATATTCAAGTAAGGACTTCCTTAATTCAAGCATATGCATTTATATGATATTGTTCTTAAATTAACTAGGCTCAACAGTTCAAATAATTATCCAACAAATAAGTAGACTCAAGACATTGAAAGTTATGGCTACTTTATCCTGCACATATTTTTGAATCATTGTGTACAAGAGAAAAAATATTTTTTGACCTAAAGCCAGAGACATAAAATGCTAAGTGAACATAAAGGCTGTCCAAGTTACAGTACAATTTAGAGACATAGATCAGATGCTCATGTAACAGTGATAAAATAATTGAGTGCTCCTCTAGTATTGATCGAGTCAGACGACTCTGTATGACAACAACAAATGCTACTACATTAAACCAAAATACGAGAATTTGCAGTAGTGGATCAGCAAATGTGAATGTAATCAAACTCTCATATAATGTTGCTGCTATCAAGCTAGAGAGGATAATAACTGCAAAATGGTCACGAGTACCATTTAAAGAATTTTTGCAAGTAAAGTTTAATTCAAGTAGACACTCACAGGAAGTTAAACAGCATAGCTAGCCTAAGGTGTGTATTAGGGAGGCATCTGCCAACTCTGCGTGTTTCCATATCATCTGCAGTTCTGTTGACGGAAATGCATTTCTAGTCGTGCAATCAGAATTCCATTAGCTTAGACAATAGTGCTAACAGGACATGTATGGATTCAGGCAACCCAAACAAATGTATAAAATAAAGCTAAAATGCTGTGGTATTGTTTCATGAACAGCTAAGTGACAAGTCAACACATCATTACAAGCAACCCAACCCAACTTTTTTCCCCCAACACCAAATGTTCCTTCACAAAACGCTCACATATTCTCCTTGCTGATTTCTTCACCCCACAAGCTTATCAAACTATGTACACAAAGATTTACAAACAAAATGCCATTCTTTCAAAGTTTCTCGATGTCACACCATGTTTCTGTAAAGACTCTTTGCAAAGTTAGTTGTCTACATATGGCTTACATGACAACATTAACACAACAGCCCGCGGTCATAACAACTCTCACAACACTGATCCACTGAAACGAAAACAAAATCTTGAATAGCTGGCCTCAATGCCAATCTCTCTAACAATCACAGCTTTGACTATTGGGGCTGGAAGAAACAACATCAGAGCTTTAGAATAGTTTGAGTATTTTACACTTTCAGTTACTCGTATATATTTGGGTTATGCACCACAACTTACACAGAGATGTCATTGCACACTGCATGAAAGCAGTTTTAAAGTGAAATCCACATATTCCACAACACTTCCAGGCACTATCTCAGCACATAATCTAATAACAAAGCATAACATCAACATCACAGCTCCCAAATTGTGTTTGTGCAAATACAGCTGTCGCCACTGGAAACTCAATACCATGCTTATCAAATAAATGTATTACTTTGGCCATTGTCCAAGACACTCACCTCGTCGTGTTTGAACGAAACCAAAATTGATATTTAGTTCACACTCATTCATGAAATGATGGAAGTGTGCATATAAAAGCATTAAAATGACAGATCAGTGTTTGATTGGCCTGTACAAAATCAGCCGTCACACTATTGCCACCTGTTTTAATGTTATCGTAGTTGTTATTATATAAGTGGTTAGGTTAAAAGACAATGACAAGCAGCGGTGTTAGAGGGTTTGAGTTTCCGGGGCAACGAACAACAAGCATGGAAATAAAGGTAAGACCAACCATACCTTCATCTTTCAATGAGTCCTCTAGGCGACCAGTGTGACGAATCAGCGGCTGCGAACAGAGGATGGAGAAGCCGTTTCAGACACCACACACACACACAAGGTTCCAACTTCAGTCTGCTACAACAACACAGGGTTATGTTATGATGACATCACTTCTTCTGGGTGCCACGCGAAAAAAAAAAGAGAAGCTGGGCGGTGGATGAACGCAACACATCTTCCCCACATGAAATCTCTTCCCGGGGAAAAGCAGACATCACTCTGCTCCGAGGCTGCAATTGATTCCAAAAGTTGAAAGATCATTGTCTTAAATAAGCCTGACTAATGCAATAGGCTGGTGGCATGCGAGTGTGAGCTTTCGAGCCACATTCCCCAACAATATCTGTGTTGCGAAGTAAAGCCGTGGCAGGCTGATCACTCTCATTCGCAGAGCCCTTAAAGCCGTTTATGTAATGCCCAGTGTACTGTAGTCAGCCGGGGAGGGAGGCAGTCAACCCGGGGCTTGTGGCTGCGAAGGGCGGGCAAACACGAAGTAACTAGCCGCTTTCCACAGAGACGAGTCCCCCCCCCACCACCACCACCACCACCATGTCCCGGGTGACACAAACGCGCTGTTAATGTGGCTGTTTGCGGAGGAGTGCGAGGCAGTGAAAGCCACACGGGGTGCTCGGGTTTGTGGGTCGGGCAGCGTGCTGTGCCTGCTTGTCTGCACTGCACTGGCTATACAGCAGAGGATGACGCCATTTCTGTAGCTGACAGTCGGCTACAACACTTCAGCGCACAAACACTGGAGATTGCGAGAGCGGTGCTATGCATTCACCTGCTGGCGCAACAGCCATTTCTGATTTCTAGTCTTCTCGCTCTTTCTTTGTAAAAAAGAAAAAAAAAAGAGACAACATGTTTCGAGGCGGTTGCTCCATTTCCCCGTTCGCTTCTGCGCCTCGTCTCGGTGCGCTTCTCTCTGCGGAGAGTGCACTCGACAGCAGCGGCAACAACACGCAGCTTGTGGGCAGAGAAACGCAACCCCAGACCTTTAAAGACTTATTTAATAGACAAGCTGGGCTGAGCGGCGAGGAGTCGGTCGTCCAGCGGGAGAGAAAGGGGGGGAAAAGTCACTTTGTTTCCCCACAAAATGTTCCCCGTATCGACTGGTCTGGCTTTTTCGCTGACAGAGTGAGGTCTGCTCCTGACAAAGAAACAAGTCGACGGAGCGGTTCGCAACAAGGTCAAGCTTGTGCGGGGTAAACCGTTGAAAAAGGGCCAGCGACATCAAGTTATAACCCCCACAAAATTTCATTATCGTACGAGAAGCCAAGGTCGCAGCCCTCGTTTGTGTCGGTGAGCGATCCGCGGAGGATACAATGTCACCCGCCCCAGACGATCCGCTGGAGAGTGACTGACCACCGCCGACAATAACAGCCCGAGCCTCGACCATCTTTCCCCGCCGATGCTCCTAGAACACACGGTGAACTAAGACACCGAGTCCATTTAAAGCTTCCCCCCTCGTGATTCATGCATCCGCGGTGATGTTGTAAAAAAACACTGGTCACGCACACGCAACACAGGGAATAGTCTCTTCCGAGTACTCGGGGAAATAGTCCACCTCACATCCAATGCCACGACCGATCAAACGGGTGAGCTCCTCGACACAAGACTACCCGTCTTCCTCCTGCAGCCCAAACCGGGACGAGTCGACCGTTAGAGGCTAACGACACTGGCGTGGTGGCGGTGACACAAAAGAAAACCCCCCGACGATGCCATGTACCTGCTAAACTGCACACCATTTACTCGACGAATCACATCCCGCGGCGATGTCGGGCTTATGCAGCTCCGCGTAATATCACTTTTGACGGCTGAGACAGGCGACGACCAGCCCCCTCGGAGGATTCCTCCGCTGAACAACACAACACCCCCCCGCCCGGTGGTGCTCGTCCAGCGAGGCTCGCGACTGGTCAACCCCCGGGGGTAGCATAACCTTTCCCTGCGCGCACCATCTTAATCCGGGCTTGCTTAAAGAGCATAACTTTGTTACCGAGCAAGTTGCCTCTGTATTCCCGGCAGCTCTCCTCCGGTGCGGTCGCCCACGAATTCATTCATTTCCTCAATCCCATCGAAGCGTTAGTTAACAAGTTAGCTAACGTCAAGGTTGGCTTGGTAGCAGCAGGGGGAAGAAGCGAGCTGGTGGAAAATGTTCCAAATAGCGATGGCTTTTACCGAGCAAAAACAACACTCACCTACGCCGTCAAGTTGAGAAACACTTCTGCTCTTCGACGAAAAGGTATCAGTAATCCATGCGGACATTTATGTGCGGAATATGAGGTGTTCTCGTCGGCTCCTGGTATTCGCTGGATGTGGATGGTAAAAGTGGTTTTCGCAGAGCGCTGCTGTTTGTCTCGAGTAGCTCCTCTAGCCTAGCTCTGTGATCCTCTGCCCGCCCCCTGATCACGATTGACGGCCGCGCTAACCCCGCCTCTGGCAAATATTTCCTTTTCCATTGGATGCCATGATGAAAGGACACGCCTTCGCGCCACATGATTGGTCCATCAGCCAGAAAAATATCCTTATTAGAGTGTGTGAAGTCATCCCCTTAAAACTACAACTCCCAGCTTCCCCCTACACGGTGCATTCGATATGCTGCACGGACTGTCCCGACAACGTAGATGCGCATTTCCCCCCTGCTATTGTCGAGCAGGCGGGGACAGTCGCATGGTGCTGTAACTGTATTGCAACACACACTGTCCGCGGCACCCATGTTACGTTCCCCACCCACCCTGCGCCTGCTCCGCGAGGAAACCAAAGCGCATATATGAACCGCATCTAAGGTAGCTTGAGCTGAGCGGTGTTTGTGCACTGGGCGGCTGGTGGTAGCTTAGCACAGCATCCGGTTGGTTAGTCTGTGACACACGGGTCTAAATATACTATTAAAGTGTGAATGTGGCCGTAACATCGCGTGCCTAATTCGACCAGCAGTACAGTGGAAGGTTTTAATTTTGTCAAGGAAAGATAAATAATGCTGTAACAGTGGTACACGGCGCGTTTGTTTTAGCCTACTAATGCTAGCTAGGTAGCAGTGTGGCTAGCAGCAGCACAGGACCCGGCTTGTCAGCAGACAGACAGAGCTCGACGAAGGTGGGTGGTGTCTACGAAAACAGCCGTAATTTCTATTGTCTTCTAAGTTTTAATATAAAGACACGCATATTGACAACATGGCGGGGAAACTGCTGGAAAACGTGCAGCAAGAAACTTTTTTATTAAAGTTATAGTTTCTATTTTGCAATTATTCAATATAAAAAGTATGGACACTTCAGAGTGTAAGGAGGGGGGCATTGAACTTGGAAATGGTTTTAACTTAAATTGATAATTGCATGACCTGATGGCAAATTATGTAATAACATATATTATTTTATACAATGTCCAGTGGGTAAAGAATGCTAGATCTATTACAGGGCTCTAGGATTTGACGGTTTTATTTTTACCATACTGAATTTATATATATATTTTCTAACTATTTCAAATGTACATGTCCCTATTTAAACTAGGAAAACCTTTATCTGCATGCCAGCTTATCAGCTGTTCAAAGGCAGTTATGACCTGGTTAAAGAACTAAGGAACATGTCTGCCCCAATACAATGTTCCACGATCTCTGTTTTTTTTTTTAAACTCAAATCATGCAGCATCAACAATATTTCATGTGATAATTTAGTGAGGAAAAGCAGAACTGCAGTGGATGGTTATTTTTGAACTGAATGTTGAATGTATTTTGGGCCTTTTATAAAATTAAACATCCTGGCTCAGTATTTTATTGGTTGGAATGATGTACTGCTAAAGACATCCAGACCTTTCGAGTGGAATTGCTGCTTCTGTTCTGTTTGTGTGATTCACAACTTAATGTAGTCATGTGATGAATGTGTTGCTGCTCGAGGGAATTCATGACTCTGCACATGTGTCAGACTCCCAGTTCAATGCGTCATGACCATCATTTATAACCTTTGTCAATACCTATAATTCTTTGTTTGGTTTAGACGACTAAGGGCAGTTTTTTATCATCTAGCTCACTTCCACAACAGTCTTTACATTTCTTTTTCCTCCGGGTTAGACTTTCGCAAATTTGAAGCAATGGATTGTGACTCAGGAGCAGCATCTGAGCGAATTCTGCTGGAGCCATACAAGTACTTGTTGCAACTGCCAGGTGAGTCTTTAACTGACTAGTGTCATAGAGCAAAGCTACTGAAAGATCATCAAGAGCCACGTGTGTTGTTAATGCAACTTATAGCCATCCTATTTACATTATGCAGTGTACATACCAAACACATTACATGAGCTTGGATGTAAAGGCATTACATTAATCCATTCTAACAGTTCAGCCTGAAGTCAAACTACAGGATGGTTTAAGTTGCTGTTGAAATGCAGGCAGAACATCTGTCTGATGTAGTGCTTCAATTTAAAGTCAGTGTTTTGGTCTCAAATGTTCTAGAAATGATGCTGTCAAAGCCTAAGTTATGTTTGTTTTTTCAGCATTGAAATTGTAGGCAATGGTTTAAAAATGAAATTTTCCCAAAATAGGAGTTTCAAAATGTCTTCTGCTCTCTCTTTAGGAAAGCAAGTGAGGACAAAACTCGCCCAAGCATTCAACCACTGGCTGAATGTTCCAGAGGACAAACTGCAGGTGAGAAAGCATCCATTTCAAGTGTCTTAACATTCAGTGGGTGTATTGTTGCAGACAGGACCATGATGCTGTGTTCATCCTGAAGCAATTAATATTTTAATAGAACCAGTGTGTTTTCAGCTGAATATAAATGTAAAGCTTGGGTGTTGATGCAGCAGAGGATCAAGTGGAATACATTCTATATTTGTTTGATCTTTTAGTTTAAAAATTCAGCTTTTTAAAATGTAGATGATGCTCCTGCTGCACAGTAGAAATATACATTACTTTGTTATTTTTCAGTACTTGTAGTCAGTGGAGTAGCTGTTTTTCCGAAACTGATCCTTTTAGTGCATAAAGGCACAGTCTGTTTCCTCTTAGTCAATGACCCCATCATAGATTTTTTTGGAACTAATCAAAAACATCAACTGTTGCTGTGGAGAAAGGCTGCTCAGCCAGTTGGAGAACAAGGGACATCACTTGATGTGATGTAAGTTGGTTTTAGACATGAATACCAGCAGATCTCTTGAAAATTGGGGGTTTGCATATAATATTTTTGTTTATATATTTAAAATCCATGGTGGAAAGCACAGTGTTTTGTTTACAGCACAAACAATGACATCGCCTCTCAGCAAGAGAACATTCCAAGTTGACATCTTCATAGGCTTCTTCTACATGTATGACACCTCCTTTTCATCCGGAGAAATTTCACCCTCTTGTATTACCATTTTACTCGGGGGCTGCAAGGAAAAGTTCTGAAAATCGTCTGTAGCAACTGACTCGAACATTTGCATTTTTGCACACAGCCCCCTCTGACTGCCAGCATCTTTCATGATACCAAGCTGTGTCAGATCAAGACACCAGGTTGTGTTGTGTTAACGTCACTTCAGGGTTATACTGAAACATCTAAATGGCACATTTTTTATTTTCAGAACGAGAGCTCCTGTTCATCTTGAAGAAGGGTACATGTACTCGAAAAAATGAATATAGAAATTAAATCGGTCAGAATGACTGTAGTGTTGTAGTTATTAGTGACAAATGTCACTAATTGGGCCATTCATGAATTTTGCTTCTTTAATCATGAATCAGTATTATGAAAAGAATCAGTGAAATCTGCCGACTATGGCTTCATTAAAAACACTTGCAGTGATTGTTCTGTTTGCTCTGACAACCAGTGTTTGATTAAAATTTGTCAATCATCTAAGAGGATGAACCTGACCACAAAACACTATCATTTGTGTTAAGGTTAATAGCATAGCTAACAGATATTCTAGACTCATTTATAGACTGACACTATAGTGTCATGTTGTGGACCTGTTGTTGACTTTGCGTGTGTGCACACACATATGGTGGTCATGTGATTCTTACCTCTAGTACAAGATGAATGGCACAGGTTTTCCCTTCTGTTATTCCTCAGCATCATCTGGAAAGAACACAAAAGTATTGAGCACAAACCTGCTGAGTTTCTAATTAGAAAGAGTGGCTTGTGTTCCCATAGAGAATGAAAGTGAGACGTACCCAAGAGTTGAGGAGTCATTAAATTATTCACTCATCTTTTTTAACTAACTTCATGGTGTTCAGGTGATGGAGTGATGATAGGGAGAATAATCTGTGTTTCCTGAGCATACCTCGTGTCATAGTGCAGCATGTTAGGCCACACCATATAATAAAAGCTCCCCACCCATCATGATTACATGTTTTCAGTCCTCAATAAAAAAAGCAGATGTAAATGAGTGAGGGAGAGATAAAGTCGTCAGTCTCTGCAGAGGAATTATTGTACATTATAGATCACACCTGTCACTTCAACCCTCCCATCACTGCAATATCCATCTCACACGTCTTTATTACAATGGGCTGCGTGTCTTCTAAACTAATCAATTCAGCTTGCAAAATTAAAAAGGAGCAATTCAACATGTGATTTCTTTTGACATATGAGCTTTGATTCTTCACTGGAGTGCTGACATTTTCAATGCAGGGGCTACAATATGTTAACCTCAGGTTTGACTGATCACTTTTTGATACACAGATTGTGTCCAGATCCTCTTTTTGTTCTCATAATAATTCCCCCTCAGACAGATTTTCCATGCTATTGTACTGTGGGCACTTGAGGTTTAATCTACCTCACATATCAAAGAACTATCTCCCCACGATGCCCCCTCTGTCTCTCCCCCCCTCCCCCGTCTTTCTCTATGTAGCAGTTCTGTAAACTCCTGCTGAACCCATCATGCCCACTGAGAGCACTCCCCTCATCATCATTAGAACACTGCTGCAAAGAAGTCGCCGCCATGGAAACAACCATGCCTTCAGATGGATGGAGGCAGTGACAGTGGCACATGAGCGCGTTCATTTCGCAGTGCCTTTTTTTCTTTGACTCTCAAACCCTGCATGAGCTTGTGTGCTCTGTAGTAGGAAATTCCCTTCTTACACGTCAGTTGCCCTGCAACCTTTTAGCTGACTGACTTCCTCTTGTTCTCTCTGACAGTGGAGAAAAGGTTAGCTCTTATATGCTGCCTTCTGTCTTTCACTTTGACAGCCTGTGTCATTCGTGGGAATATCTTCTGCCTCAGGCTCAGAGGCTTCTTGTTATAATTAAGTTATCCCTCTCAGACAGGTCATATTTTACACAGCCTATAATATGGCAGTGGATTATCATTGCACAGACCAGATAAGAAGAAGCTGTGATGGTCTATAAATTGTTGTGCAGTAAGAACTGATCAGGCTAGACAGTACTTCTGTTATATATTTGCATAGCAGTTTTTCTTTCTTCCAGGAAATGGTAGAGTTAGCCTTATATACACTGACACTTCTCAGGAACAGTTTAGTCGACGAATAAACAACAGCCACACTGATTAAATATGAGCATCACACTCTAAAGTAGCTCCTCTGTGGTGGTATTGAAGTGTATTAATGTTTCTGCTGACATTGAAAGTTTGTTTATCTCCAGTGAGCTGGTTCACCTCATCTACAGAACACTGCAGGATCACCCTGTACTGGCAGTTAATGAATTAGGTCAGGGCTCCACCGTGCACATGGTAAACAGCTTGTCCCTGGCTTTAAGATATAATACAGTATATAACCATCCCTCATTTAAATTAAAACCTACTGTGACAGATGTTATATTTTTAGTTTACTTACATTCTTAACAATGTCCAACAGTTTTAAAATGCTGAGAAAATCCCCAATTATATTCACGGTTATGGAATGTTTTATTTTGGTTGCCTGCTCATTGCCTATCTATATCCAAATTAGAAGCCGTGTGTGTATAATTTCTCAAGATCAATTATTGCTGTTTGCTCTATCACGTGAATTAACACACAGGATTTGTCACACCAGGTAGATTTTCATCTGGAATGGTGGGGAAGACAACATCTCAATACCACACTGCATCAAAAACATCATCAAACTTGGTCTTTTGTTTGTTGTTTTGATTAAGTGATCCCTGACAGCCAAAGTTACGTATTTAAACTCAACCACACAATATCTTACAATCCATGTAAGACGAAAAAATTAAAGTTTAGATTAAACTGTGACTTATAGAGACTTTTACAGAAACTAGTTGACATGTGCCCTGTTTGGTTACATGTAAACAATACAACGATTGTTCTACATTCATGGCACCATGACTTTTGAAGTCACAGTCTAGTGAGTGTGCTAACACAGGACAACTCTGTTTCATGTCCCTGTAAGTCCTGCTGTCTGATATACTTTTAAACTCAGCACCTTCTGTAGTTCTTCTAATTGAGAGAGGTTCATCTGTGCACACAAGTGACTTCTCTGTTTCAGAGTATTTCCCCTTCAGTACTCCGAACCACTTTGTTGTGAAGGATTCACTGCATTTTGAATGGATTACTGATTGTAGCTTTGGCAAACAGTGAGTTCTTACATCAATAACCTCTGGTCATGACTCATCGTAGTATAAAGATAACACTCATCAGCTTTAAACATCAGTATAGTCGACTCTCTGTCAGAGAAATAACATTTTAGAGTGAATATTCCCTGTGAGTTACTCAGCAAAGAATGAATTATCTTGATCCATTTCAAGTGTGCACTGTGTAAAATGTGGAAGCAGTGTTTTTTACTGAGCACCCATCCTTTGCCCTAGAAATGATAGCAGGCAAAGCATCCAGTTACCTTAAATCTAATTGGGGATTTTAGTTGGAA
Organism: Pseudorhombus dupliciocellatus; assembly: GCA_016785235.1. NCBI lineage: Eukaryota > Metazoa > Chordata > Actinopteri > Pleuronectiformes > Paralichthyidae > Pseudorhombus > Pseudorhombus dupliciocellatus. The sequence continues at coordinate 1,218,972 of JAFBJW010000127.1, read as the reverse complement.
AGTCAACAAAATGTATGTCAAGTCATTTTTTAAAAGAGCTGCTAAAGCAAACTTACTGTGAAAAAGAAGGCCTGGTCAGGCACGTCAGATTTCTGCAGAGATGCCAGCATCAGTACCGACTAATCTAGGGTAAACGAAGATGGAACACAACATAAATGAAAGGGTTCATGTCCATATAAATAAAAGTGAAAAACCTTGAGTAATTCCATCTCACTACATTCGAACATTACACTATATGTAACACATTTTGTTCCACGCTTTTATACTGTCCTTCTCCACATACTTCTTTTACAATACAAACGTATAATTCACACAGCCCACAGTCTGTTTGCAATGAGCCTTTGAATCCTCAATTGTGTTTTTGTCTTCTATGTAATAATATTCCTCCCTCGTTCGTGTGTGCATTCATTGTGGCTCTACCAGCCCCCCTCCCTCCTCTCTTGTGAGTGGCTCACAGAGGTTGCAGGGTGAGCAAGTGTCGAGGACCCTGCCGGGGGAAAGGTTGCGTTTGGCGGATAAACTGCTCCACTGGCCCAGTCTTGACCATCTGCCCGATCCACTGAGCGTCTCTTTGTGCTCCCTCAGCCCCGTACAAACAGCTTTCATTACCAGGCCACACCACTTGTGTTTTAAATCAGCAAAGCACTCCAGCAGGCTGCGCTGCCAGCTCAGGACAACAGACACCTGATTGACACCCTGGCTGCTTAGTGTCAAATGCCGACCTGAGACAAAGCCATCTTGGGTTTTCAGACAGGATGGTTCACAGCAGATGTCTGTGTGCTACACTGATAAATGCCCCCTGATACAAGTTCAGCAGGCATCTTAAGAATCAACGCAGTGTGTGTTTTACTACCCTGTACTCACCGCAGCAGTGCATCTGTGGTGTGGTTGTTCCAGGGTCGCAGATGGAGTTGGTCAAGTCCTCAGGCCTCATCGTTCTCTTTTCAAAGCTTGGTCATGTGACATTTCCAAGCCACAGCCGCTCTCGCTTACTCGCTCCGTCTCTGCTCCTTTCTTTCCAAACCAGATAAAATGTCTTAATCTGAATGTGATTGTGACAGGCCTGCGGTGTGTCTCCGCCAAACTCTTTATTCTCCCTGACTTACTGCCTGCACCCATTCATCAACAGCTATTTAGGACTCAGTGAAGACAAGAGTGTAGACATGGCACCCTCTGCTGTTTACATGCTGTAATGCATAATTTACACACAGCTTCCAAGAACCTGTTACTAGTTCAAGAGGAAAGGAAGTTCTTCCTTCAGCAGTGGCGCCTTGATGCTGACATGTTTTCATTCATGGGTTTGTTTGTGATTGATTTTTAGGTGATCATTGGGGTGACCGAGATGCTGCACAATGCCAGCCTGCTCATAGACGACATAGAGGACAGCTCCAAGCTGCGGCGCGGCTTCCCCGTGGCCCACAGCATCTACGGCATTCCCTCCGTCATCAACTCAGCCAACTACGTCTACTTCCTGGGACTAGAGAAGGTGCTTACCCTGGAGCATCCTGAGGCCGTCCAAATGTTTACCCGGCAACTGCTAGAGCTGCACCGTGGCCAGGGCCTGGACATCCACTGGAGGGACAACTACACTTGTCCCACTGAGCAGGAGTACCGCAACATGGTGCTGCAGAAAACCGGGGGGCTCTTTGGTTTGGCCGTGGGCCTGATGCAGCTCTTCTCAGATTGGAAACAAGACCTCAAACCACTACTGGACACGCTGGGTCTCTTCTTTCAGATCCGCGATGACTACGCCAACCTCAGCTTCCACGAGTACAGCGAGAACAAAAGCTTCTGCGAGGACCTCACCGAGGGGAAGTTCTCTTTCCCCATCATTCATGCCATCTGGTCACGTCCAGAGAGCACTCAAGTGCAGAACATCCTGAGGCAGCGCACGGAGAACATAGACATCAAAAGGTACTGCGTGGACTATCTGGAGAAGGTCGGCTCGTTTGCCTACACCCGTCAGACTCTGCGAGACCTGGAGGCTGAGGCGTACCGTCTCATCGAGCAGTTTGGGGGGAACCCTCAACTGGAGAGCCTGGTCAGACAGCTCAGCACAATGCACCACAAGGCTGAAACAACAGCAGAGTCCAGTCCTGAGCCGCACTCCAGCCAAACCCACTGACCTCCTCCAGCTGTCACTGCTGCGCTTACCCACATACTAACCGTGCACACTCCACACACATACACACACACACACGCTTCACTGATAACACTGATGCAGACATACGCATCCCTAAGAAAGCACAACACACACGTTAGAATTTGATGAATCACAATCACAAAATTTGATCTCCTTATTTCTTGATCGACAGCCCTGACAGAAGTCCCAAATGTTGCCTTGATCTTCCGTGCTAGATAGAATCGTCCAAGTGTTGCTTAACGAAGTACTAAACACAAATTTTTATATCCATGTGTGTCACATCATCAGTGGGTTTAAATAGATGAATCACAATACAAAAGACCTTCCAAGAGACTTAAGCTGCTTCTCATGATCATGAAAAAAGCTTGAGGGCCTTGATATGAGCACTTGATGAGCGATACAGTGCATATAAATGTATTTTCTTATGTTTTGTCATCAAATTGAAACTTGTGTACTAAGCTCTGGGTGAATGCTGGGTGTGCATTTTAAAATAAGACTGGATGGATGTGTCGAGCGTATGATGTGTGATTTGTGGATACCTAATCACGAAGCCGCCAGAGTGCCAATCCTGAGGAAAAGACCTGTAGTCCAATCATGTACTTGTTATGTAACATGATGGTATTATATTCAAAGCAGCACTCAAGTTGTTTTTGCTCAGCTGTTTATGAATACTGTGTTGATGCTTTGGTTTATTGTTCAGATTCAGCGCAGCTCTTCACATCTCCAATGTTTTGAAGGGGGACTTTGTGCTGTTGTTCTTTGCATCGATTGAATAAACCAACATTGAAGAAACAAAGTTGTACATCTGTCTGAGGAAAAACAGCCAGTTAGGTCGTCACTGCTGTGAACTGATTGTGTTTTCATGTCAGGGAAGAAGGGCAGCGCTCCTCCAGATGAGCAGCGCCATCTACTGAGCACATGGGTGTAGCTAGACATCAATAAATTGGAATTATGTCAGCGTCTTTTGCTGAAGTTGAGGGCTCCTCCCTGCACTGCTCTGGATCTCTAAAGTAGAAAGTTAACACCGAATTAAAAAGTGTAAAAAATAAAGGCTATTATTATCTTTACTGGCTATCATCTGAGGGTTGCGGGGGAGCTGGAGGCAGCAAATGGAAGGGCCATAGAGACATCATCACCCACAGACATTAAGCCTCCAATTAACCAAAGCCCAATCTGCCTTACTCTGCATGTCTTTGCACAGTGGGAAGGAGCTAGGTTTGAACTAGGAACAGTTTTATGTTGAAATAGCGAAACCCAGTTTTACATACTTCATACTACTTTCTGTAAAGATATTATCATTGATAATGGGTCATATTCAACAGAAACTACTAGCAAAGCCCTTTTGTGTCAGTTGTTTTGCTGAGTAAATGTGTTTGAAAAAAAACAAGAATGACATACAGATTCACCCCCAGACCTGCAAACACACCTCAAACATAAGGAGCCACGTCTTCCCCTGCCGCCTTGGGTCCATGCGTGATACTGAAGTAAGTGTGAACGTGCTGAACAGTGCAAGATGTGAGGTGAGCTGACTATAAAACAACCTGCTGCATGTTTACCTTTGAGGAGTCCAGTCCCAGGGAGGTCCCTATGGAAGTGGCTGGTGTTTCTGCCATCCCCACAGAGCACCAGTCATTTAAACCCAGTATGATCTGTTTGTGCTGTTGTGGGTTTTGTCCTGAGCAGCTGAAAAGGCAGCACAGCCCTGTGGACAGAGGCTATCTGTCCCAGGCAGCTCTGTTGACTCACTGAGGCTATTGCTCCTGACAGCCACAATTCAATTAATTGTGTGGGAGTTTTTCTTTTTTTGGGGGGGAGGGAGGGGGTTGAGTTCAGACTCATCTGAAAATCTATTCATCAATATGTCAAATTCTTGAAAATCAAGGGGACCAGCTCCTTCACTAAATTTTCCTTCCGAGCAGCCACAAGTGCGGGGAAAGTGTGAATGCAAATGCTTCCTCTGATTTGATAAACAGCCGCGACGTATGAAGAGGCTGTTTTGCAGAGCTGACTTAAGTCCATCACAATAATCAAAGCCTCTCACGGTTCTCATTTCTCCTCTCCCACTCTCTGGGTCGACGAGATTGATTTTCTCCACCCACAGCGTCTGAGTTCTCTTTGGGAGCAAAACAGAATGGGGTTTCGTGTGCGGAGCGACAAGGCTCGCTCACCGTCTCTCTCATCCTCTGCAAGCTTTGGATTATTTATCACTAGGCTGCGCTTTACACGTTTGTGTTGCTTGGTAGCACTCCAGCAGATATTTCATATATATTCTTGTGGCAGCAAGTTTGAAAACCTCATTGCTGAGAATGGGAATAGATGCTCGATGAATAGATGGAAAAGATGGCGCGGGGGGGGGGCTGACTTTTTTCATCCTCATTTTTATTTTTAGAATTTGCCTAAAAGCTGACGCACAAATTATTTTTTCAAAGGGATTTCAAGTGTAGTATATAATCATTTAGAAATTACCCTGAGTGTTTGACCATTTGACCTCAACCCCCACCCCATGTTCAACGGCCTTTGATTCGACTACATTTAAATTTTGCCCTCTGGAGTGATTTTGCCTTTGATTTCTGAACGTACTCACTAAGGTCAAACTCTCTACAAGTTTCTTTCAGGTGCATTTGCTTTGACAGACATGCACTTTGACACATTCAGAGCTCAGAGCTGCTGGAGCAGCAGTCATTCACCACAGAGCCGCTGAGCGGCTCCACTGGAGCAACTGGCAGGACGTTTCATTCCAGCAAAAAAAGGAACGACTCCTGAAAGGTTTCAGTGTGGATCGAACTGAATCACTTTTACACAAAATATGTTTTCGGTGACAGAATCATTCATTCGTTCACAGCCATGTTGATACGAGTTATTGTCAAACAATCTCTGGAAATAACCACAGCCAACTCTTTGTGACTTCCTCAGACTGCAAGCTGCTCTCTGCCCAAACCCATTCATTCTTACGCTCCACAATCATTTTTAAATAGGTCACAAACATGAAGTTTGACTCCCAAACAAACTCAGTAACTTCAGCAGCAGTTGGACATTTGTTGGGGACTATTTTGGGCATAAATAGAACTTTACATGTCTCCTACATGGAGCCGGCTTGCGGCTCATTGGGGGCTTTTTTTTAATGAATGAGCTGCATTATGGGAAAGGTACGTTTTTGTTGCTTGGACCACACGAGGGACTGAAAGCCTTGTCTTTTGCTGCATCCATTCTTTTGTAATTAATCTTTCTGCAAGCTGCCCGTCCTTGTCTAAGTGCAGCACTAAATTGCTGGAGGGCCTCGTGGAGGCCGAACTGAGGGCAGCTAAACTCCCTCTGCTGACATCTCAGCATTTCCCCCGTATACGGCGTTGCATCGCTTTCCAAGAATCTCTCCATCAGGGCGGTGAGCTAACTCGCCATCCTCTCAGGACGGCCTAATCATCTGTAATGGCTCAGTAATGACTGAGATGATTGTCCTGCGCAAAAATACCGTTATAGTAAATCTGCCCTGTATCTGCAGCGGGGGGGGGGGTCAAGTGACTCATGCTTCACTCACTATTTGCGTCACTTTGTCAAATACACACAGTGACAATGTGCAATTGTCTGCACTGTCTAACAGCCGGCCCTCCATCCAATGCGTCATCTGACAGAGGCTCTGTGTCACATGAGGAGCAGCTACGTCCTGCTAATGTTTGCAGAAAGTGACAGCCATCGCCTCGGCAGCCAGAGCTGGCATCGCTCCATGGAAATGAGAGAGAGAGAGAGCTGTGGGTGCAATTTCAACTTAGGGAATGGAAATGTTGCCCCATTAGGGCATAGTTGTGTGTCTAATAATATCCCCTCACCGCCGTGAATCAGACTCAGACAAATACTGATTTTTGATGCCGGGTGTCATGAATAAATGATTTCCTCCTCGGTTTAGAGCACACGACGGGGGGGGGGGTGATGGTGAAGAGGGGGCTGATTGACGGCGACGTGTAACGCTCTGCGAGGAGGCTCGAAGGATCGGGAGTTATTTGAATGAGTATGCAGATGCACGCCACTCAGCAGACTGTAAGCCGCTCTCTCTGTCTGAGGTCTGGGACAGCTGGGCCTGATCTGATTCATGGCCTCTTCACTTTGACACCACAGGTGAGTTTTAATTTCATCAGTGATGTGCTGTGTTTGCTCAGCGAAACTAAAACAAGACACATGGGTATAACACATGCCCTCGCTGGTGGCACATAATCTCATTATGAGGTATTAAGTCTCATGCTGGTAAATCATGTTGCTGCATTCAGAGTAGTTTAAGAACAAGCTCTGAGAAGCAGCTTCGACAGTCTCAACATGTAAGGTCTACCACACATCCACGCCGATGCTTAGCAACTGTTGTCATGTGCTGTTTCAACTGCTGAGTTGAATCATTGAAATTTAATTTAGATTTAAGATAAACGGCCAAAATAGAAGAAAACAGTAGCTTAATTACAGGTAAACAGACAAAATCAATACTGGATTAACGACGGAAGTAACAAAGAGCAATGGTTCTACAGTGGAAATGGTTCGCATGTAGCAGTTCAAATGGTCGAAATCGTTCAATCTGATGGATAAGCAGGTTAATCAGTAAGTTAGATCAACAGCTGAAGCAGTTTGTTAAAAGTACTGAAACATTGTTAGTTTCCTGTTCAACACTGTAATACTCTATAAACATTGATTAATACGTTTACATGCTGTGCAGCCAATGATCAGTTCGTATTTGTATAGCACTGATCTGACGTAATACTCCAGTTAAATTAAATGTCTGGCAGAACCAGACATCAAGAAAATGGAACTGAAATGTAGAAAGTCAACATAGTCTTGTATTCAATCTGCAGCGCGAGGAGAAGATGAGTTTGGGGAAGAGGTGAGACTTCAGATGAAAAGGATTTTATAAATACAATTAACTCCAGCGCCCAACTTCCCTCTTATTTTCTCCGAGCAGTGCCTGTCACGGGCTAAACGGTTGATCGCACGTTGATGGCAAAATATTAATAGAGTGAAAATAAATCAGTGGTTTGGGGAATTGTACACTTGTCGTCGCTTAGAAAAGATTACACGCGCGCTTAAGGGCAGAGACGATTCAAGACGTGTGTGGTCTATTTATATCAGTCGTGGGGATGAATCAGATATTCCGGCTTTGCGGGATGAGCTTTTTTTTTCCCCATTATGCTCGGTTTTGTTGCCAGTATTTTTCCAGTTCTGTTTCTTTGGTCTTTGAGCACAAAGCCTTGGTAGGGACTTCATGTTCACAAATATTGATCTGTCGGAGAACAAAAGGAATTCTTAGAGCAGAGATCCCCCTCAGCACGAGATTAACTCTTACTTAGACCAACACATCCTAGAAATATAAAGGCGGCCTCCTCACATTCATTAAGAATCTGAATTATATATTTTGTAGTGAATAATGGCAGGAGATCAAAACCTCAGCAAAAATGTTTCCGGCATCAGAGGTAGATTTGATTTGATGCTCTTGTTGGATGAGAACCGGGCAGTTATAGAAAATGCTTATAATTCAAACACTTTCCATCAATGACATCCCCACAACTTGAATCAAACTTAAGACAAATCCAATAACTTCATCTTCTAAAGAAGCCACCGGCGCATGTTATTTCCAGGCTCCTCTCGGCTCACAACGAAAGGCTTCGAGCCAGATCAGAGAGAAAAGGCTGATGGGGGTGAAAATCACCGTCCTTATCTATGTGGGAGAGAGGAACAGTTGCGGATGTGTTGGTGTTATCGTGCAGCTCGCTGAGAGAGAGCGTGCCGAAGAATGGGATGGGGAGGAAGAGGAATGTGGGCTTTGATGCCGGGTTAATTGCAGAGATAGATTTCTTGGCAGGTAGGACCAGCTTCAGTAAAACACACAGCTGCTCTTATCGTCCATTAGTTAAATATTCTGCATCATCTTACTTACTCAGACAAACTGAGAGCTCATCCTGCTCTGCAGCAATCACATGATTACACATCCACTAACAGGCTCATCGGAAAAGTCACCACATTTACGTCGTGTCAACGTTTTCAAAGTGTCTGCTGACTGTATGCGCTCAGTCCTACTGATTCATTTGAAGCTCCTGTTCAATATGGGGCTAAAGCGCTCCACAGGTTCTTGTCGTCATCATTCCAGCAGTGGCCAACGACGCACTGTCTCAAGAAAGCAGTCACTGATGAAGTGATTTCAAATCCCTTTTTAAGACGCACGGCTCCTTTTTCTTCTTTCAAACGGCTGGAGCAAAGGCTGCCTTCAGACGCCGCGTTATCTAGGCGGGAATGATGCCTAAGACGGAGCCTCAGAGCCAACGTGGATCCCTACAGGGAATCAGCAGCAGTTCATGTCCCGAAAATAAACAACAACAACATCAATCTCTCATGAGTGCTTTATTACCTGCGAGGAAGTTTTTATAGAACCAGGGTGATACTAGTGAGTCTCTTTGTCAAGTTTCGAAAATGTGTTGCAAACGCACTTGAATCTGTGTTAATATACACACGGTATGACGCCTAACAAACACAGTAAGGCCACATCACTACTTGCACAATGACAGTTACGGTACAAACTGTGTGTTTGTGAGAAAGCTCATCAGAAATCTACAAATAGTGACGAGGATGAAAAGCCAAAGACGATCATTTTACAAAATACAGCAATGTTACGTTAAAATACCATCAAATATGCCTCTTTAGACCCAAAGGTCGGGGCACCGGAAGTAATTATACTACCAAGTACTCAAGTACTCATGGCACAGATTCTGACCTGATATTGCACATGGTCCCTGTCACACAACACATGACTTAAACCTCTTTAACCCAACACAGTCTTCTGAATGATTGATTTCATGATACAAATACTGGCAGTATGCTACAGCTAAATGTGTTTTAATGCTTTCTGAAGCTGCCAATGGTGGATTACGTTGCTATTCTGTTAAAATTTGAGGCATTTCTCAACCAGGGCCCGATGTCTATAAATGTGTGTGAATGAATGGTACCAGGGTACTGTGTAAACAATTTGGTGAGAGCGATGTATTGATCCCCTTACAGTGTTCATCTCCAGTCTTTTCATACATTAAATTATCATTTTTCAGTTTTCACCTGCTCCGTCAGTAATTTACTGCTCCTGCCAGCGTCTCTATACTTCCTGCTGTGCGCCGCAGACTGATCATGATCACTGTAAGCTTTTTACTCGAAACCAATAAATTACCAGCACCAGCAGCCACAACATGGAGGCAGCGGCTACAATGCGAACTCATTAGGCTACTCCAACAGTCCGTGAACAGTCCACTTAAAATACACTTTTCACCAACAATGGGCTAAAGTTGTTATTCAGGGTCTTTTCAAAGAGTCTGGCAACATTACACACGTCCAGCTCCACCAGAAGCCTTACTCGCCCTGAGACCTGGGCTGCAGCGGTAAGATACAGGCAGAAACTTGAGGGAGAGTTGGAGAGACGAGTTTGGAAAGAAAGAAAGAATTTTTATGGCTGAATCCTTTTCTGCTTTTTTTTTCCTGAATCATTTGACTTTGACGGTGGTCCCTACTTGTTTCAGCCAAAGTATACAAACAAAGGCTCCCCCACAAATTGAAGGTCGGATGAGGAGAGAGAGGCAACAAGCAGAGAGAGTGACACATGTGGTTGAACGAAAAGTGGGCAATTTAGAGACGCCCTTGCTGTTAAGATTACACTGCGGCCACTGCTGCTGCGGTCCACCGGACCTATTCCGAAGGCACCATTCATTTACATCTGCATTTACACACACAGGGGGCCAAGATTGAAATATACCCATTTCCCCTCTAAGAACCGGCAATTGAAAGTTTTTAAGATAATTTTCCAACAGAAAATCACATATTTGAAAAAATATATACATCTAGTTTCAATTATGTGACAATATTGATAAAAGTTTCAGTCGGGTTTGAAGGAAACCACAATAAATGAACTGACAACCAGTGTTGAGTGCATTTTTACCCACAGTGCCACATGGTGCGTGTGGTGTAAGCAGATTTAGTGGCCCCAGGGACAGCCGCAGGGGTCTCCGCAGGCCCTCTTCCTGTCCCAGAGGATGTGCAGCTCCTCGGCCGTGTGTTGGGGGGACGACAGCATGTCCAGGTAGCACTCCTTCTCACACAGCCAGCTGGGGTCCTGACAACGGGACAAGAGGGGTGACCACGTTAACAAGGATGCATTGATGGCGTTATTAGGCAGGTTAAATTGAGACCACTCTCACTGGACTGCTCAAAACTAGCCTGTTGAACAGTGTGTTTTAGCCTCAGCCTCCACTGTTCAACTTCAGACTGTGGAGGTTTGAGTTTGCAGGTGTTCATACATGGTGAGCAGTCACATGAGATACTGAGCTAGAAGGCTGCTGAACTATGGTTTTGACCCATTTGTAAAAATCCCAGTGTAGCGCGTTCACAAAGTGAAAGGGTGAAAAGCTCAGAGGAAAATGACAGTAATCTCACTTTCCTGTCCTTCTTGTGTATTTTTCTTTTTATTCACTTTTCAGTGAACACAAAGATTTCGCAGTGAGAGGAAAAAGACATTTACAGGGTTCTCACTCTTCATAAGAAATTCTTCTCCAGCTCTTCTTCAGGACATTTTCCATTCTTTGACAGCTCAAGACAGCAAATTCGCTGAAAATGGTCTTAGAATGAAAGGTGTTGTTTCAATGCGCTGAACCCCATTTACATTCCTCCCTATATAATGACGAAGGCTTCATGATTAATTGCCTCAATGACAGGTAAACAATGTATCAAATGCATAATAATAATTTAGTGACGTATACGTAGGCATATACAAAAAAATCCAGGATAATTATTTACAAAATATTGGGTAATTTTGATTAATTTCCAGGTTGTTTCCATGAGTGTAAAAACACCCGTTTATCATTTCCAATATGTGTATTTTTCTAATTCAGAATTGAAGTGAAGCACTGAGTCTCATTGATCTGGACTTTACTGTGGATCCCTGAGAAAGTGATAAGTTATCTTTTATAAAAATGTTGTCAATAAGCCTGCTCGTGATGCATCATCGAGCACACATTCCTCGTTCACCTGATATTTCTGTGGTCCAATGGCTGCCATCCATATCCCCATGCTCACATCTTCTCCCTGTAACGAGACATCCAGGACACAACCCTTACATTATATTCATCACTGTCTCCCCGTTATTTCCTCGATCTTGGTGCTTGCTACTCCACCTGGTAGGCCTTGAGCTTCTGTGCGTTGCTGGCCAGCCACTGGACTAGGTCACGAGAGACCACGTAGCCTGAGCCGCAGGCAAACGCCGGGTAGGCCGGACTAGCGTACTCCAGCTCCTGCCACTTCCCAATACGATCCACTGCCCAGCTCTGCCTGAAACTAGGTCAGGACAGTGGATGCATTATCATCACATCATCATCTCCTTTCCACGCCACACTTCATGGATGTGCTTGTGCAAACACAAGTGAACTAGAACCAAAATCAAAACGATCATGACACAGGATCGGACACCAAACATTACATACTTCCCCCACCAGAAGTTGCTCCGTTTGAGACCCTTGTGGTCAATCTTCATTAACACTGAGTCCACGTCGATGTAACAATCATCATCCGTCTTCAGCAGCAGATTAAAGTCAGCGTTTCCCACAGACCTGACAGAGGAAATTTGCAACGTTAATTAAAGCCCACCTCTGATATTTTCTTTGCAATATCCCAGAGTGGATTTATTTTCAAATACCACTGAGAGCGAAGGGCGAGAGGTCCAGCAACTAAATAAAACACTTGCCGAATCAAAGATTAAGACCGCTCTGAGTGTGTTGCTACATGATGACTCACAACTGCTTTCACCCTGACTGAGTGACTGCAATTGTGATTCCAACAACGGGATGTTTCGAGGCGACGACACACTTTCATTTCACGTTGCTGATTTCCTCAGAGGGCCCGGGCAATTTTGGAGACAGAGAGCCAAGTCATTAGCACTTGGCATACCATTTATAGAACTGAAGCAGTTTGGAAGGCACGTTCCTGTAGGTGTCAACTACGTCCACGAAAACCATGTCGCCGTGCCTCAGGCTCTCCTGCTGCAAGGTGGCGTCCTCCTGCCTCAGCCTGGAGGCGTGGTGCTCGATCCTGGCTGGGCGACCCCGCAGGAGCCCCGACAGACCGTCTGCATCTGACACAGTGGTGGTGGGCGCAAAGAAGAACATGAGGGGGGTAATGACAAGCTCTTTTGAGGGATAATAAATCACCGGCTGGCAAAACAACGTGATAAAATTATAACAGTTTACAGAACGGATCATTAGTTCTGTTTATAGAGATATTGAACGGGGGGGGATTTAATCTTCTTTTCACCAAAATGGCTACAAATCCATTCTCGGATAAACTGAAATACAAACATGAGCGGGAGGTAAGATCAATAATGTAACACAAGAGGGAGGGGGGGGGGGGGAAACAACACAAGAGGGAGGGGGGGAAAAAAAAAAACATGTTATTTCCTATTTGACACGTTCCTATGCAAGAGCCCCGAGGCGAAAAGGAGCTAATCTCATAACCTGCCAGAGTGAACGATGTTTTTAGGAATTTTTAAAGAGGGACTCCTTTACATCTGTCGGCTCAGAGTGATTTTGATCAAACTGTTTTCATATAAAAGTTCAAAATGAATTCTGTTGCTGAACAAACCGTAGATGGTGAATGTGAAACCTCCCGCCAAACCAGGAAACCCAAGAGCGCTTCTATGAGGCAATACGCCTTCGGCGATCTGCAGTGCAGAGAAAGAATAAATACAAATAATTAACCGCAGAACTTGAAATCACGTTTTTTATACTATATTTATTTTTGACACACAGACACGTACGGAGGAGATCTTGAGGACGCCGCCTCCATCGTTGAGCTGCACGGAGGAGTCGACCGTTGTTAATCCAGAAGAGTCCAGACTCTCCCAAACCAGCGTCCCTTCAAACCCCTGAGCAAAGAACAGTCATTTCACGTAACTTGTCTTTAATTCATTTCTAAGGACTAAAAAATTATACACAGTGATCTGTACAATAACTTGTCTATGGAAAGACTGCTGGAATCCGTAACACTGTCTTGAACTTGGAGGATGTTGGATAGGACACTTTCGCTAATGTTCTCAGTGGGCCTCATTCACCAACGGTTCTTAAGAGCAAATGTCTTTTTAAAGCCCACTTACACAGTGTTGATGAGGACAGACATTCACCAACCTGTTCTTAAGCAAGAGCAGAATCTACACACTGAGGAGCGACTGAATTGTGACTGTGTAAAATATATATACTTTTTACTTTAAATATGCAGCTCTCTCACATACAGCTCTCAGTGAACATGTAACAGCATCACGGTCATTGTGGTGTTTTATGTCCACTGCTGACAAAAAATAAAAGATTTTTACGGTTTGAGTAGGTGTGGATTTATGTTCCATTCCTGGCAGCCCTAGAATGACTTCTTGAGTTTCTGTGATTTAGAACAACAACAGGCTGTTTGGTGTGCATATGGCACTGAAGCCCCATGCCCTATTGTGGCTCACACTTTCATTCATCAATATAAGAACACAGATGCACAGAAGTCCAAAGGTCTGCAGTTTTCTCCGCAATACTGTTTACCAGACATTCCAAGAGTGCTTTGTGGGGACCACTCCATCCCAATATTACCGAGTATACAACGAGTGAGATTTTCCTTTTGAGTAAACCCTCCCTTTTTGTACAACTCTTAAGAAGAAGACAGAGGTCCAGCTCTCTACAGTCAGAACAAGGGGGTAAGTGCATGTGAAACTGACCTTGGGCAAGATGAACTGCTCCACTGGTTTGTACCAAACTGCGTTCACCATGGTCCCTGTGCTGATGGCACTGAAGCGAGCGGTAACCACGGCCTCCTGCAAAAGTCATTGTACATCAAGAATTCACAAACAATATTTTTGTTGTTTCTTGCCTCAGTGAAATATTTGTTTGAACGCCACACTACAGACCACAATTTCAGTGGCAGAAAACAGTAAATGGAAGCAGCAGCTGCCCTCGGGCTGTGTATCTAACAGGCCCCACAACCAAACAGCAGAGCAGATTATGCATTATGCTTAAAGGTCCAGGCCCCCGCTACCTCCTGGTCCAGCTGGAGAAGCTTCACCGTTATGTTGCCCTGAAGCTCAGGCTGGGACCCTCTGGCAAACACCCCCAGCCTGGTGATCACCACCGGGTGCAGGACCTTGAAATCCAGGGCGATGGCGGACACGTCGGATGGAGTGAGCTCGGAGGGGTCAGCCACTGACACAATCTCGATCTCAGCATCCTGCCCTGTGACTGGAAAGGGAAGCAGAGTCACTGCGTGAGCGCAGGTGGAGTTTATAACGATCCTAACATGCTGACCGTCTCTTTTCAGTGATGAGGACCGCAGAGAGGTAGCATGTTCAGAGAAGAAGGTAAAGCAACACCATCAGCACTTTGAGGAGCTGCTTCTTGGGATAGTCGTCTTTAAAGTGAGCATCTGCTCGTGAGTGTGGTTTCTTAATTACAAGAGCAGTTTATTACCCAGGAGATCAATGAAAAGATCAAAGCTGTTAAATGGATGCAGGCTTTTACTTTATGTATGTTCGACACAACTTCTGCTGCCTGCTTCAAAATAAAAGACAGTTGGAGGCAACCAATCAGAGTCAAATACAGAGAGCGGCCGTTCATCAAAGCAAATGTGCCTCACTCTGACAGAATGAAATGCAGCTGCAGGATTTCACCAGTGTGTGAAGACATATTTAATATTCTGGGCTGGCTTTATACAAACACATTATTTGTGCAAACTTGCCAAATAAATAATGCAAAAGAAAAATCAAGAAATCATAAAAATTATGCTCTTTAGTATCCTGCATCAATTACATTTCATCTCATCCCTTTATGCTGTTGGCCAATAAAGCATCAGAAAACATTTCATTTTGTAGATTCCAAGATGAAGGCTTCTTTTGCTACAGTCCATTAACCACGTAAATGTAATTTATTACAAGAGGGGTAGAAAAGAATGCAAATATGACAATGAGATGGTGGATCCTGTTAGTACCAACACAGACTGTTTATAAAGAAGGACAACACGTATTCATCTGTATATAACAACTTCATTTTTGGCAAGCTGTCACGTCGTCCCTCTTTATTTCCAGTCCATGATTATACATAAAGAAAAAAACGGCTCAATCAAACACAGTTAAACTGTAGACTTTGACTATTTCACTTATGCTGAAAGCAAGTCACGAAACAAAGGGTAAGGTGCTAATTAGTATTCATCTTATTGTTAACCTCGATGCCTCTGATGAAGGCAGCAGAAACAAAGATATTTCAGCAACAATCCCGTGTCCGCTCTGACGCGTGCATCGACCTGAATCCTGAGTCAGGTGCCCAACTGTGTTTAAAAGCAGCAACTGTCTCTTGCTCTTCCAATCACGGCGAGCATCTCGAACCAAAGCCGCTGTCCCTCCAGCGCCCATTCTGAAGCAAATCACGTGAACACTTAAAACCATTAACACACCTGAGAGCAGACATACAGACTGGATAAACTACAACATCGCCATGACCCTAAACACCATCATCTATTCTGGAGAGCAGAAGTTTTGTTCTATTATACCTGAAAGCAGCAGGCAGTGAAAAGCGGCTGAGGGGGAAAAAAAAGTAGAGAGACGTCTGACTTGGACCAGAGAAGGTGAGAGACACGACAATTCACTGCAGACATTCAATCTGACAGAGTCAGTTCAATTATTTTATATACTGTGTTTCAATGTCTCATACAGCTTCACTTTTCGAGTGTTAGTTTGCTGTTCAAGTCAGCTGCGTCGGCTGTCAGACATTTCTGCTTCGGCCTTGGGTGAGGGAGAGAAAAGAAGGGCGTCCTTGAGCTCTGGGAGAACATGAACAAAAGGTGTTTTACTTCTCTTATAAAGAAGCATTCTTTTAATTCTTTCAGTTCATCTCCAAGGCTTTTCTGCCTCAGTTCCATGATTGACAATTGCACATGCATGCAACAGACTGCACATAGAATATCTCTCGGTGTTAAAGCTGCACATCTCCATCAAAACAGGCACACATTTTTTGGGTACCTGGCTCGGTGAAGTTCAGGATGGAGCAGGAGTAGGGGTCCTCTCTGTCCTCCTCTGGAATGGGACACCCATGTTTGCCCACGATAAATTTCACCCCCACTCTGAAAAAAAAAAAAACGCACAAAAGCCATCATGTTGTGCCAGTCATCTTTGTGTGTGTGTGTGTGTGCAATATTAGACAACAAGATTTCAAAAGCTTGTCCATCTATCCAACCTCCGTTGCCATGGTTACAGGGGGATTGCTTAAAGGCCATCGCACCTTATCTGTGCTTAGATCACTGAATGAAAAGGAAACGGACCAAATGGAAGAATGACAGTGAGGACGAGTTTGCCACTAGTCAGGTGAAGCAACAAAGGATTGATGAGGCGGCTGTTTATTCGTTAGCGGCCGCAGGGATTGTTCCCCCTGTGTAAATCCGGCCAGGGAGAAGAGAAGAGAAAGAGAAGTCAAGTTGGACATCCTGCATACAGACCTGTGCTGGAGGTGGGGGTGATGCCGGATGTAGCCCAGCCACGTCTCCCTTATCGCTTGTCGCAGTTCATAATGGTGTCTCGCTGACAGCACTCCCACCAGAACTTCATAGAAGGGTAATGCTTCATCTGAAAAGACGGGAAACACTTGTGAAATATTCACGTCCTCTGATAGAAAACTCCACTTGAACAACAGGAGGCTGCAAACAGTGAAGATGGGGTGAAATATGACCATCAACCCACAGTGGGTGACAATGACGAGGCATCAACCAGGGATCATTAATAAAATAAACTCTTGATTTATGTCCCTGTGCCCTGAATCTGACAGCACGTTCCTCCCAGATTTACTTTGCACAGACTGTAATGCATCCCATAATTCTCATCATGGAAATGTCTCCGTGCATGAAAGGACGGTTAAACTATATTCCTCGGGCAATGTGTGTGTTAATCCTCCATCGATGCTCAGCTCGCTCCAATCTGTCCCAGCAACGCCCAACATTACTGAACTGTGATATTCGCATTAACACACACACACACACACACACACGGACAAGAACACGCACGCACGCACACATGCATACACGCTCACACGCCTCAACTACCTGTTCCCGCACAAACTAACACGCACACACGGACGCAGCGGGCCGGTGAGAGCAAAGTTAGCCGCCCGGCTGTGGAAAAGTTGCGCGGCTTCGAGGAGGCTGAACAGCGGCGCTGGGAAAACAAAGTACCCGAGAGTGTGTTGTTGTCCAGCGGAGCGGAGGAGGGTCGCTGTGCCAACCACAAGTGCACCAGGACGGCGACAGCACAGGGCAGCAGAGTGAGCGCTAGCCTCCGCATGGACGGAGCCCTTCATTCAGCCGGAGCAGCCTCTCAGCGGTGGCGGCGCGGAGCCTCTTCAGAGCCGCGCAGAGCTGCGGTGTGAGCCGCTCTGTGAGTGCACCTCGTCTCAGCCTCGGCTCCTCCTCCGCCGACATCTCACCACCGCCTCATGTGTGCCTCCGCCGCTCCGACCGGCCGACCAATGGCAGGCGAGGAGCCCTGTCGCGGTGCACTCTGGGAGATGACGTTCATCGCCCCTTCGTAGCCAATCAAACGCAGCATGAACAGAGCAGCGCACGTGCTTGTGTTTTATCATGGATGTTTTTTATATTAATATTAATATTGACATTAAACAATAGTGTATGATGATGATGATTATTATTTAAGCAGAAGGCTATAGTACACAGAATATATCATTGTCTTCTTACATGGTGGTAAAAGTCACATGGTGGGCCTAACCATGTTTTTATCCAATGAACTGAAATAAAAATTGAAAAGATTCATGTGAATTCATCTCTCTGAGATCCGGGTGGAGTGTAAAAGCTTTAAGGTTTTGGCAACAGTAAAAGTCCTCACTGCTGAATGATTTAAGCTGAATGTATTGTGCATGGAGAGGGACACTTGACGACGATTTCTTCTGACTCTGAGAGCGCCAGTGGCTCTCCAGGAGAGCACGAGACGGCCACGCCACCCAGAGCGCCAGCTGCCACGCTGGTAAACATTTCATTTGTATTGATTTTAATGGAGTCCCATTGTTGCAGGAATGCTATTTTAGAGTCCTTACCATCTCAATTTAGGAGAAAATAATACAATCATGGAAGACACTGGCATGCCACTGCATTGTGTGCATTATGTTATGAGAGGAAATCACTGAGAAGCTGCTGCAGAGCAGCCTGCTGCAATGTAGATAAATAATCTATCAGAAATTATTAGTTCTCTCATGTGGTTTTGCATAAAATTTGGGTGGCTCCCTGCTCAATTTGTAAAATTGCTCCAGCTCAGATCTGTGCTATTAGATAACCTACTGCCTAAGGGATAATTACTTTCCTGTGCATTATATAATTCTTTTGGAGTCATAATCATATACTCATTACAGTGATTTAGTTCGCTCTATGCCACACATTATTCATTTGAGAAAGGAAAATGCTATTCATAGCATTTCATTTCTTTAAATCCCAGCCTAACATCACCCTGCTACAGATAGTCAACCCTTATCTATCCCAACCTGTTTTTTTATGCTCTCAACTCTCACTTAACTTTTTTTTTTATCTGGAAACCTATTTATGTTCTATTTATACTGTTTAAACCCATGTGTGTGCAGTTCTTTTCAGTTTGTCTTTCATACTGCACCAAACACTCTCCACTCACTTTACTTTTTCTCTGTATATATATAGATTTATTTTTACCCAGCCAGGTCCCAGCTGGGAACCATGTGCATACCAAATAATATTCAGTCTAACTTTACTTTTCTTACTTTCGACTCTTAGCTTTGGGAACAACGATGTATATGCTCTGAGGGTGCTGTCTTTGAAGTACATCAATGTGTGATCCTGGGATATTGATTGGAAAAAAAAGAATTAACTTTACAATATAAAGTGTAATACTTGGTTTTCATGTCCCAGGTAAGTTGTTCAAAGTTAAATTAGTCATAAGTAAACGACCAAGAATTACATTTCAGTACATTTTCAGTGAGGAAAACAAACAGCTTCATGTATTATGTGAAGGGAATTAAAATTCTCTTTAATTACATCCAGCTGCTATGGGTCAGTTCAGAGAAATCACTGAGGGTCTGATCAATGCTGTTTTGTAGTGTTCTGTACGCTCTGTTCAGTTAATGATGTTTTCTCCAACTTGTTTTCCTTGTGCGACTTATTCTGAGGAAAAAAAAAGCAATTTTGAAACCAACGTGATCACCAGCCCTCCAGTTTAGTGAAAAAGTAATTTCAGTCTTGTCACAGATGAGGCTATAAATGCAGGCATGGCTGGAATATTGAATCATTATCAGGGACATTATTCATGAGACCTGCCGAGTCAGCAGATGTATTGCTTATTTCCCTGCGACACTGTCAAAGGCGAACTGGCTGGCAGAGGCTGAATTGAATCATATTCTGAAAAAAAAAAAAAAAAATGCACATGACACAAGAGGAGTGCATCCAGATGGCCTGCGGTTCAGCTCAGCCACAGGAGGTCGCACGCACCAGAATATCGTGTTCCTCTGTGAGAGCCGGACAATCTGCAGCGGCTTTTATTCATGTTAGCAGCGTCATGGGTCAGACTATATCTGGAAACCTCAGGGACAGACACGGAGCAGAGACAGTGAAGACATGGCACATCTGGGTTGCCCTTTTTCTTTAATTCATTTGATCCAAAGTAGGATTTTACAAAGCCTGCTATTTAATTGCTATTGTCTCCCAAAACAATAATACCATTCATGAATACAGCTGCACGACATATCCGCACTCCAATGAGATTATTCTGTGCAGAGTAGCACCCAGAAAATTCAATGAAGAGGCAATACTTCATTTCATAATAGTTCTCTCTGTTATAGATAGAAATAAATCCATGCAATATTCATCTCTAGCTGTTATATTTCTTGTTTCGGAATTGGCACCATCCTTACAATGAGGTCAGGGAGAGCGCCCTGAGGTCAGTCTCAGGTTGTTCACACAGGAAATAATAACAATAAGAATTATCCTGAAAACAATTTGAGTCCAATAGTTTGAGTTGGTGACCAGTCCAGTATCTGAGTTTGATTCCTAATGCTAGTTCAAGTACCAAGAGGAAATTTATTTGAATTTTACAGAAACAATGATGCAAAAGACTAAACCACCGAAGGGATCATATAATGTAAACCGACCCTTAGCGTTGTTTTTAAAAAATACTCAGATAGTATCAATAATTGCATGGTTTATAAATGTTTCCCTTCCTAAGTATCATACAAGCTCATTAGCACTACACATCATGTAGCTGGAAGTGCTATGCAACAAATATTCAATAATACTACCGATAATAACAATATTAATAACGATCATAACAATTCATCGTAAAAATCAGCAAATGCTATTCAACTACCAGGTAAAGGAAACGGTTTTCCGACAGTGTGCTTTTTGTTCAAAAACTAACCAAAAACAGAAAAGAAGGCTGTGCGACCGCAGTGTGAGGATCACGCTGCTCTCACAGAAGTTGGCACTGTAACATACTGTACACTCTAAAAGACCCGACGGTCTCTCGGAAACACAGGAGGCTGTCAAAAAGGAGCAGAGAAACATGCAGGCCTCTCGGTTTGGCATTAATGTCAAAGGCCGTGCCATTCACTCTAGGACAGGCAAAGAGAATCAGGCTCAGGAAACATGCCCAGCAAACAAATGAGAAAGGTTCAGATATCCTGCGAAAGGGATGAAGCAATTCTGTCTCTGATTTAAAGTGGATGAAACGTATGAGGAGTAAATCAAATAGAGCAGTAAAGGTGGAGTGCATTAGAGGGGACCTGGGGAAAGGAGGCGGCAGATTCATAAATAATTTTTGACTTAAGGGTTGTTTGCACAGTGATAACCCTGAAGAACTCGTCTCGCTGTTGAAACGTTAGCTCTGCACCTTTCAATAAGCATGGGGTCTGTTTATTTATTTGCTTATCACAAGCGCAGTTCACACAAGCTGAAATCATTAAGTGCGTCAGATAAGGTTCTGTTCCAGCACTAAAAGGAACAGGTTAATTGTTGGTGACTCTGGAGGCAAATTGAAACAGAAACTAGAAATCACATTTCAGTACAGTAGACGTTCCCACTAATGTGTTCAAATGCTCAATTTAATACAAAGATTCCTGTTTGTTTTTTTGTTCACTCAGAATCGGAGTAAAGGGATTAATGTTTTACAAAAAAGAAAACACTGGGCAGATTTCTGTTTCCTGAGACATGTTAAGATCTAGCACAATAAAAGAAACAAAGGGAAAAAACATCTCTCATCTCATTAAGTACTGAGCAAGGCTGTTCTCTAATAACAAAGCAATAACAAACCTATTAAACAAGACATGATACGCTCGCCGGGTTGCCAGTTTGGTAACTGACTCCCCCAAAACCTTCAGCCACCAGGACAGAGCTGACCAACAACAGAGTGTCCACTGGGGCAAAACTCAACTCAACGCCTGTGGCCAGTAGCTTCAGGTGTGGTGAAGACAGAGAAGCCAGGCAACGCCATGCCTGCACTCATGCGGCCCTCGCAGGTCATCAGAGGATGGTGCAGAAGAACTTCTTCTCCCTGAAAGGGTTCTCTGAGGCGGGGACGGGCACGATGAGGGGGTCCTCACGTATGTGCGCGTCGCAGTACGCCATCAGGTCTGCGGCTGCTTTGGAAACCTGGAACATTGAGACATAGGGGGAAAAAAAACACTATTGAAAATAACCAAAACGTAAAGGTTGAGTGTGTAGAATCTAGTGACATCTACTGGTGAAGTTGCAGATTGCAGCTGATTACATGACAGGCAGCCTTTGGCAGCATTCAGTTGTGAAAACATTACTAGGATTATTTTATATTCAATTTCTGCCAATAGAACCCTTTCAAGTAAATCTCTTCCAGCTGGCTTTCTCATCTTTTCATTGCTGCAGCCATCCTGCCTTCATAGAGAGTGTCTGAATTTGTTTCCAGTGTTTTTATCCTTGTATGACTTCAAAGTTCAGCGTGAACCAGGAACTTTTGTTGCACCTCCCTTGCATCATCTTCTGTCATTGCAACATCACATAATTAAATAGTCAATAATAGTCACTTTAAAAATGTAATCCATGAAGAAGTTTCTGTCAAAGAAAGAGAGAGAGAGAGATTCAAAGGAGTTGCTCATCACAGAGCTATATTGGATTTTTAAATAAAGCCCAAAAGTCATTTTGAGGAACTCACTCGATTAGATTAAATTTGTACTTGAAAATGATTCATATGAAATGATGCATTGATATGAATATGAGGGATAGTGGGAAGATTAAATGTCATTGTTAAGAGGAGGTTTTCCTAGACAGGGTTAGCATCAGCGTTGCACAGACCTAAAGATGCTGTTTGCTGAAAGTGGTATGCATTACAAAGCCATGCAGAAGCACATTGACCTGAATGCTAATGCTATTCAGCTGGTTACATGTTGACTCTTGGCTGTTCATCATGTGACCACACTGTTATCAGGATTCATCCTCTGATGACCATGAATGTGTTATATTCACGTATTGATGGTAAGATTCAGCGGATACCAACCCTATGAAGAGAGTTGTGTGGTGTGTGTGTTTATTTTAATTGACACTATGTTCTGCTGCTCCCTGTGTGTTTGTTCTGGGAGAAAACATTTTTGGAGATGATCTTGATCCACGTGAAACCCATTTAACGTTTCGCTGAAAGTGGCATGGCTCCCGTTCCTTTGAAGTTGCATATAGTATGTACTGCTGGTTTGTCCGTCCCTGTGGGAACTGTGCTGACGGCGTGACACCAGCAGGAGAAGACAGCTCATCAGGATGACTGACGAGTTGCGATGTGTGATGAAGACGATGGGACTAACAAATCCCATCCTGCCTCTGCGTGAAAACTTGCATTTTATCATTTTTCAAAGTCGAACCGACTTTAACATTTTACAGTCTGACTGTATCCGTGAATTAGAATTCACTTGGGAGCTGAGACGGGAGGTGACGGGGAGGGGAGGCTGCAAAATGGAGAGGAGCAGCTGCATCAGAGGGACGGTCAGGGCTCAGGGATCTACGTGCAGGACTCAGCCATCTGATCTTCTTCCTGCTACTTCACCTCACCCGCGGCTGCTCTCACGGGAGAATATAACGCACAAAATCCATCACGCTGCCCTTCACATTTCCTCTTAAACAGGGATTATTGCAGTTTTATCGTTGCAGCCTGAGCCTATCCACTCCAAAGGTTTAGGATTAATATCAGGTGCTGAGATTTATGGAAAACATGGCTGGTTTTATTCTAGTTTTTTTTTTTTTTGTTGATGTCAACAAATCCAATTAAACAGGGATTATTGCAGTTTTATCGTTGCAGCCTGAGCCTATCCACTCCAAAGGTTTAGGATTAATATCAGGTGCTGAGATTTATGGAAAACATGGCTGGTTTTATTCTAGTTTTTTTTTTTTTGTTGATGTCAACAAATCCAATTGAAAGATATAAAAATAAATGCATTCTTCAGCCTCCATCATTCTGATGCTTTTAAAGAAGCCCATTAAAGAAGCTGATCTGTTAAAAAAGGCTCATAAAGGTCCACAACCAGCTGGGAATTTGAAGTTTTCATAGATATAACTCAAAAACGAGTCAACAGTGCATTTATTAAGGACTGTTTTCAGCCATGGAGCAATAAATAAGGGGAATAAACTATGTCAGGCTCAAGCGTCAAAGGTAATGCTTGTTGCTTCTCATTTGTCATTTTGTCTTTTTATCGCATTTATTGACAAATAGAAAATTATGACTCTATTTTTTCACCTTGTTAACCAAATGTCCAAGTCATACTTCTTCTTTGTTGGCGGATGAGTAAAGGTATGACCAAATTACATTTCAGCAGTGTTAAGAGGGACAGTCATTAAAAGTTTAAATAACGGCCGTATCTCTAATTGCTCTCAAGATCCCTTTCAGCTCCTCAGGCTCTTCGGGGTATCTCAAAATCCCTCAAACGGATCAGTGTCAGAAGGAGATATGCTTCAGTTCAGACGTCCACACTGAGGACATCACCTGTGAGGGGTCACTGCTTCATTTTCAGGGGCCAAGTGTTTATAAACCACTGAGCCGCCTCCTGCTGAACCAGCCAGACCCAAACAAGTAGAAACCAGCCAGATGCTCAGTGAGGCTGGGACTATAGGCTGCATGCAGATGGCCTGTTATGTTATATACGTAGGTATGTTTGGTAAGATATTTTCTGTCACTTTCAAGTGTAGATTTTCTGTGTGTTTCCCTGCTGCATTTACTCATTTTTGTCAAAGTTGTTCACGGCTTTGAATGTCCCCATGCAAAGTCGAAACCCTCTTTAAACTACTAATGCAGAGTGGTGCCTCTGCTGCTTCACTGGCACCAGCAAATACTGACTGTCCTCAATTAGAAACAAACCTAATGGAATTCCTGTGTTTGGATATTAGCGAACATCCAACACATTAAGTTCCCCGACCGCAAAAACACGACACAGCAGCATTGTCACACATGATTACCTCCCCGCATGATTCTGTTGGCTCTCCGCTCTAACGGCTGCAGTCACCTTCCTGCAGCGAATGCGTCTTTATTATTTATGTCACACGCTCACACTGGTCCGGTCTGTGTTTTTGTAAATCCCCTGTTGCTAATAAAACGTGATAAGTCAGTGATTGCTTAAAGGTACAGTGTGTAGGATTTTGTGATATCAAGTGCTAAAATTGCTTGTTACAGCCGAATGCACCTCTCACCTCTCCCTGTCCCTCCAAATACGAAAGACAGCCTGTGGTAGTCCGGCCTGGACTCATGTAAAAAACATAGACAAACGTCCATAGAGAAGTATTTTAATAGAATTACTCCTATTTTGGGGTAAAGGAAACTACAAATCATGCAGAAATACAGCAGTTAGCTTCCAGCTTCCAAGTGGCTTCATTAAAACTGAGGAGGAAACGTGAGTGCTTGATAATTGGAAACTGGGAACCCCATGAATTAGGCTCCAGGTTTTAACAAATCATTTTCAAATCCAACATCATTTCTGATCCAACTCAATTTCGCTAATCACACTGGAGGTTAATCGTATCAACAATGACTCAAAGGACACAGAGCACCTGCCGGCTGATCATCGACATCGGCGACTTTTTTTTTTTTTTAAGTAAATTTCGTTCTCTAGCCGACACAAAGCAAAGCATCGACAAACTTATTCTCACGACCATCCTCACAGTAACAAGTGCTTCATCAAATCACTGCAGAGGGCCCCACAGGACAAAGAGTGGTACTGCACGGCGTGTGTCATGAGGCCCAGACTGACTGTAATTACACCGCAGCCCCATGATGGAGGGAGAGTCCTTCTAATTAGCACAGATCACATTCCTTTGGCTGATTGAGCAATTCACCAGAACACGGCGATCCCTCAATCAGCGGCACAGAGACCACTCCACTCACAGATCCACGCTCGCCCTCGTCACATCCCTTAATTAAAGTGAAAGCAATGTCAGACGCGCCCAACTTTTCTCTCTCTGCTCCTCCATCCCCGCCCTTCTCTCCTGCTTTCATCCGCGGCCACGAGCTACTTCAGAGGCCGCTTCTTCCTAGGGAAGAATTACGCGCATCTCCTCATCTGATGTGTCGAGTGCTTTTAAAGCGCAAACAACTGCCGGCCCATCAATCACACGAAAGCTGCCGAGAAAATCGCAGCGACGTGAAATCTGCTGAAACAGTTACCATTTTGTTTTCACGCCAACTCCTCTGTCTTGCCGCTGTTAAAAGCTTTTCAGAACAAACAGCACAAGTCAATTATTCAAAATCTACATTTTCTCTCTCGCACATCGAATGAGTGAGACGCTTCCGGATAAAGATCGACTGTGACATTTGGAATTCATTTACATTCAGGCCTGACGCGTCTTTCTTTCTCCATCAAATGCTAAGGCGACGACCAAACTGACAAGTCAGACTTATTCCGCCACTTTGTGAATGAAACCCTTCGTAGCTTAATTTAGATAAATCCAGTTTTGCACTAAATTGCTTTGGTGTTCAAACAGGATGTGTCCCACGACATCACACTGCTACGAACTTTATTAAACTCCTTTCAAACCCAAGAGGAAGGAAAATAATAATAAGGAGATACGAGAATATAATATGTCGGTTTGAATATAGCATTTTCTTTCTGGGAAATGTGGCCACAGACATCCAGATCACAGCACTATAAATACATACATATTTAAACAGGCCCAGTCACCATGTTTGAACTCATTCAGAGACAAAAACAAATGAAAAACTCGCTCCCTCTTTAAGTCCGACCTCTATAGCTTCAACTTCTGAACCCTGAATTCTTTTTCATCGCAGCGGTAATCACTTTGAATATAAAGCAGACGAGGTTCCCTTGGAAGCGGGCCCTCGTTGTGTTTAGCGGGGATGATGGCGTGCAGCCGGCGTCCGGGCCTCGGCCGTAACGGCGAGCAAAGAGCGTCGGGGCTGCGGGGCAATCATTGCCCGAGCACACGAGGAGCATCCCGGATGAGACGATGACACGGCCTTTTAAGCTGCACAAGAGGTGGTCGATGGAAAACGGCGGAGAGGAGGCGTCCCTCCACACTCCACAAACGTGCTCATAGAATAAGAAATAAAATGAGCTTTTTACGGGGGGTGAGCACAGAGCGCAGTAAAAAACAATGACCTCTGCGAATGGGTCTGTTTTATAGAAGTTATTTACACAGTGTTACGACAACGATCGCGGCTGACCTCAGCCATAAAGAATACACCGGGCAGTCATTTAACCACGAGCTGTTTGACGAGCACTGTGACTCCTTCACAATAAAAGCCAGCAGTTTAAGGTGATGAGCCTTAACCTTAAACTAAGAGTCTGCCGAAGCCTCAATCAGTGGGAACGCTAGGTGAGGAGAATGAGAAGGTGATGGCCGAGGACACGTAACGATCTCCCTCAGAAACTGTGATACGACCTAGTGGGGGGGGGGGGACCAGCCAGAAGTGGTCACAAATCACAGGGGCGAGCCTCCGCCTCTGGGTTCATCCCGCACTGCCCTCAACATTCACTCTGCTGTCGACCACTGGAATCAACTAGAACGGCAGTCAGTGGAGCACAAACCTCCTTCAAGGCCCAATCAATTCAATCAAGCTTCAGCCGACGTCACACTCCCACAGAGACACAAAACGCGCCTGTGTCTGGACAAGTATGAAAGGAAGCAAAGAAAAAATATTCATATTTACATCTATAAATTCTCATGCCAAGCCAAAGTTAACAAAATAAAGGCCCTGCTTCATTTATCCGATTTTTCCCAGCGAGGCAGTTCACCAAAATAAAAGCCCTCCTACCTTTATTCTATCCATGCAGGCCTCCATCTTCAGCTGCTCCACAGCTTTCCTGGCCTGGGAGATGCTGGCCGTGCTGTTGTTGGCGATACCGTCCTTCATGATGCTCCTGTGACGCCACACAGAGACATAATGGGTGAGGGGAGGTGGGGTGGGGGGGGGCACACAGAGTCAATGAACATCACATTAAACCCAGAAAAGCAGCCCACCCCCCACCCTGGAGGCTGATGTATGTGGCCCCCTTGGATCAGCCATTCTCTGCTACAACCTTTTCTTTTTTCCCTCGTCAGATTCAAAAGGGCCCATTTTGTTCAGGGAATGTGTTTCACAGCAGCCAAGCTCCATTTTATTTAGGAGAAAGAGCTTTTGAAGGCAGCAGCTGGACGGAGGGTTGTCATTTTATCTGCTGGTGTTCATGGACGATTACATTCTTTATTTTCCAAATGAAAGTTATGATGTTCAGGAGGAGATGGCAACAAAGGAGGAGAACAAACAAACACACACACACACCTCTTTGGAGCTGTGTGTTGCACCTCAGGGCCACAGTGGTTTGCTCAGGGACCCTTCAGCAGACGTGTGTGTGTGGGGGGGGTATGGAATCAAACCTCTGCCTCAGATCTGACCACT
The DNA here is from genome assembly GCA_016785235.1 of Pseudorhombus dupliciocellatus. NCBI lineage: Eukaryota > Metazoa > Chordata > Actinopteri > Pleuronectiformes > Paralichthyidae > Pseudorhombus > Pseudorhombus dupliciocellatus. The sequence goes on along the minus strand of JAFBJW010000127.1, from coordinate 1,190,899 downwards.
CCTCATCTCCTCAACTGTCTCTCACGATGTGCACGAATGCAATTCCCACTTTCTATTCAGCAAACCCATTTCTGCAGATGTCAGGGCCCTGCCGCCCACCACCCCTCCTCTGGCTGCTTTAGATCAACATGTATGAACAGGAGAGGTGCATCTGTGTGGATTCGTGGCTTTTGCCTGAATGAATCTCTGTCTCTGCATCAAAATCCAGCTGTGACTGTCCTGGAATGCACCTGAATAGAAAGCAGATGTTTTGTACAGGAGGATGCAAGCGTTTGAGCATCTACAGCCAATTTATGGATTTCCATCAGACCCTCGCAGGAAGCCATACAACCAGGCCTCCTCCCCCCCACCCCCCCTCCACTCAGGCACCCTTCTGCGGCCGCTTCTCCTTCTCTCGTCCGCGGTTTTATCCAAATATAACGAGGCCGTTCGTCTCTGCGCATCACTCAAATGCCCCTTTCGAAAGGGGGGAAAGATGCTGGGAGACCCTGCAGCGTGCGGCCCTGCTCACGAAACAGCACCGTGGAGAAGCAGCAGGATTTGATTTTTTTTTTTTTTTTTTTAATCATTGGAGGAATAAAATAATGACAAATAAAACCGGACTCCCTGCGTCGCTCGCTAATATCAGGTGATTAATGGATGCTGCAGCCGCCGACCTACCTGAAATGTGCCAGCGGATTTCCAATTTAGAGGATTCCGGGTTGACTCCACCCAACGCACACACACACGCACACACATATACACACACACACACAGGGAAAAATGTCCCCCCTCACACACACACACGCACGCGCCAGAAGATGATCTGTCAAATACGAAATGGTCGGAGGAAATCCCAGCCTCGCTTCGCCTTCTTTTCTCTGCAGATGAAAAAGAGCTCCTCTGTCAGCGGCGCGGAGTCGTGCGCTCTCCGGCGGAGGACGATGATCCAGGCGGAGAGGTCCTGGCACAGCTGCCGCGGCTGGACTCGGAGAGGCGGTTACGCATGCAAGCGAGGGGGGGAAACCTCCGTGTGACGATCAGGACGCAGGCTGCGGGGAAAGGAAGCACTCGATCAGTGGAGCAGGAGCTGCAGCAGCGAGCCGGGGGGCGCGTCTCTGCTTTACGGACCGGCCCTAAACGCACCGAAATCGAATTAATGTCTGCTGTTTAAAAAAAAACAAACAAACATTTTTATTCTAATTGACTTTGTTGTTGCAGGAGACACCACAGATCTGCAGGCTTCCCCATTTCATTTTTACATCAGCTTTGACATCACTGGGTCCCCCCCTCTCCCTCACCCCTCCTCCTGCTCTCCCCATAGCAACGGATGATGGGTTGCAGCCATAACAACAAGGCTCTTTAAGTATATCTTCATCCAAATCAATCATTATTTTTAAAAAAAAACCCTCAAATGTAATCAATATTCTGAATACTAACAACCACAATTGCACCATCTAGCATCATCTTAGTTCCTTCGAGGTTCCTGAACACGCCCCTTTCCAAAAAAGGACACAGAAGACAAGATGTAGTAATATTCCTTCAAATATTTATATATATATATTTATATATTTATAATATAGTCATCACTTGCTTTGTTCATACACACTCACATACATATGTACAAACAAAACTTAATATAGGACCTTTCTTAACCTTGCACAACCAGCCCAAAGAGGACAATCACACAACACAATATATAAGAAAAAACTAAGACAATGATTTTAAATTATGCATAGCTTAAGTTATCAACTGAACAATATTTCCTTCAGTCAGAATGCACAAACACACACTTCTCACGTTTCCTCTCAGACTTTTTGCCGTTGTCTCCAAAAACACACACAAAACAAACAAATCACGTTCTCACAGATGAATGTTAAAGAGGGAAGAAAATACTTTTGAAAATGACACAGAGGAAATGTATGTACACATGCGAGCATGAAAACGAAGTAAACAAATGCAGTAACGTCATGCCGCAGTAACACCGAAAAAGATTTAGTGAGCAGAGGAAAAAAAAAACAAACATAGCAACAACAAAAGGAACGACTTCAGGACACGATAAGAAATATTCCCTTTCTCCAACAAAAGAGTGAAAATGTAAGACGTGACTTTCCAATAGAAAACCCACTGCAGTCACCACAAAGGCAAAACAAATACAGGCTTTTCCTCCTGTGGAACTTCATCAACGAAAATGACCTATTGCATGTTTATGTCTGATATTGCTTCATTGATGTATTAGTGGAATTTAACCAAAGCTCAGTTCGTATTAAGACCACAGGTCATTTGGCTCACCTTGAATTAGAAGGTAGTTTAAAAGGAAAAGTGCTGCAACTACCCTCTGCCACATAATGACCGACAAACTGAAAGTGCGGGTAGTAGAGTGGGAATGTAAAGAGTAGCTGCATGGATCCAAAGACGTGTTTGGTCAATTGGTTCTTACACCGATCAGTGTAGTGTAAAGACTCAGCTGTAAACCTCATCAGTGTCCCAGCCTCTGCTGCAAACGTTCTTTAATGCTGCACAGGTACCGCGCATCAGTGAGCTCAGGATATTCCTCTTTGCTGATGCTTGTTCATCACTCTCAGAATCTCAGCGAGCTCAATGGAGTGGTGAAAGGTTTTAGTGCATTTCAGCAGCAGACGGCAAAACACGAGGGAAGCGAAGAAGGAAAGATGAGCCGCTACAGTGATTCTAAAAAAAAAATGAATATCAAATGTTCTCGATGCAAAAGGACAGTTCAGCTGAGCTGTGCATTAATAAAAGAGCATCGGGACAGCAGATGTCACACAGTCAAGGTCAGCGTCATCCCAGCATGCAGAAGTAGGACAGAACATCCAAACACAAGGTGCAATCCATTGCCCCCACATCCCTCCACTGAGCTCAGATACAGAGATGTGGGGCCAGGACACTGCAGCTCAGACGTGAGTGGAACGGACAGCCCATCAGAGTGGTGTCTCACTCCCACAGAGCGGGTCGTGTCCCCGCGACAGACAGACGCGAGGATGGGCTCCGTGCCTCCCTCCAGATTGCTGCAGCGACTGCGGGACACTGTCAGACGTCACGCCGCGGGAGATCGGAGCGAGAGAGACTGGGAGGCTTCACACTTTGGGACTGGCTTTGGCCAGACGATAGCAGCTTACTGAGAAATCAACATCACACAAGGATCCTCGCACAACAAAATCTCAACAGTCGGAAACAAAAGGATGAGAAGGCTCAACAAACCAAACATACGCTCAGAAATGCATTTCATGTGTCTGCTGCAGCCTCAGACAAATGTCCATCAACCCCCCCACAACATTCCACTTCAGTAGGTTTATAAATATATATTTATATACATATAATACTTTTTTATATAATATTTTCTTGATGCTGGGAGTAGAGTTTGCTCAGCTGGGGATGGCTTTAGTTCAAAGGCAAGGAGGGATCAGGGAGGTTGGTGCCATGCTGACAAGTCCTCCCCTGAGGAGGGGGAGGATGAGGAGAAGGAGGAGGAGGAAAGTTCCTCTCTTGCTGAGAACTGGACAGGGGTAAACGTCAGACACACCGTCAGCCGGCGGCATAGCTGCTCAAGAAGGAGTAGAACATGGGCAGCTTCATGCGCTGCTGGTCCCGTCGACACCACGCCATCACCGTCCCCTCGTTGTTGGCGGTGTAGAGGTGGTGTCCGTCGCACGAGTACGTCAGGCTGAGGCACACAGCAGAGGACGTCATCATCAGAGACAGAGACAAACAACACTGACATGGCTGGGGTCATGAGCATGGTTGCGCTGTTACCTGATGATGGGTTTGCATGACTTGGGAAAAGTGATCTCTCTCACTGGTTTTAAATCCCAGGTGCTCCACAACCTGAACATGAAAACACACCAGTGAGTCCAAACCAGTTTGTTGTGCAGGAAAAAAAAAAATCGCACTAACATAAAAGAATAAGTTCCTGTTCACCTGACGACACCGTTCTTCAGCCCGCCAGCGATGACGTTCACAGACACGCCCTCCGGCTGGTTGGAGAAGGCCACGGAGCAGATGATCTCTCTGCAGTGGACGTGACCGATCAGGTCGCCATTCACCGTCCACAGACGCAGGTCGCTGCCTCCGCCCACTGAATACGAAAAAAAAAATACAAGAGTGAAGGGAGCCAAGGGCCACTGCACGGCTCAAAAATCCTGGAGATGTCATACAATGAACGCTACACTTCTGAAGTGGGACCTCACCCGAGTCACAAACTGTTGCAATGTCTCCTGTGGTCTCACTCGCAGAGACGGCGGTCACTGGGCTTTTGTGGCCTGTGAGACTTTGCACATAGCAAAGTCTGAAGAGAAGAAATGTAATTTAGATTTCTCTTAAAAAAAAAAAAACATACAAAGATGTATTTATCTCCTCATACGCACACTGACCTGTTGAGGTCCCAAAGGATGCAGGTGCCATCTTTGCTGACACTGATGAGGATGCTGTACGGTTTGCAAACAAACAGGCTGGTGACCTCCCCCGTGTGTCCGTACAGGTGAACCTGAGATTCCACCTCCATCTCCGATGGCTACAGAAAAAACATCATGCAAACAGAGAGATATTAGAGAACATAGAGGACAAACAGATGTGAATACTTTCATGTAACACATTAGCAGGGATACGGTATCACTGTTTTCCCAATATTTCTCAAGCTATTTCCCAATAGGATTTTCAGATCAGATCAGTTGCGACTGAAACATGGTTGAGGAGCGGACAAACAGCAAATGAAGTGTGTTGGTAGGGACCAATGAAAGTCTGAAAACCTCTGATGACTGAACTCTCAGACCCCTAATCCCACTTGTGGGCTCAGTGGAAAATGTGTTTCAAGGACATCTGTGATGTGCCTAATGAAGGCGGTGTTTGAGCACAGCGGAACGGCCTAAAGTGGGGGAGAGGAGGGTAGGGGGGTAATGGGAGGTGGGTGGGTGGAGTGAGGGTGTCGATGTGTTGGCGGAAGGTTAGAGAGAGACATCACCATGGAAACCTACCGTGGTGCTGGTGAAGCGGTTGCTGTAGGCGGTGATGACTCCACACTTGCTACCTGTAAATAGCTGGCAGCCATCGGGCACCCAGGCACAGCTGGTCACCTGAGAGAGAGAGAGAGAAACACGGGAAGGAATGATTGAAACATCAGTATTGAAATATCCTTCATCCTCAGATTATATTTGTATGCTTCTCACCTGGTGAAGTTGTGAACACTGTATGAAGTTGATCGGTGGTTCGCTCTGTTTGCTCTTCAGCCTCAATATATTGTCCGCGTAGCCCCAACTCAATATGGCCGACCACTGGATGTCCGTGCTGTGCATGCTCCGAACCCCTACAGAGGCGAGGATGCAGAATTGACAGAGTGAGTGGGACGTTCCTCTAAATCCCATCTGTCTCGTGGCCGAGTGCTGGGGCTTCCTACCTTGCTCTTTGCTGTAAATCATCATGAGGCAGAACTTGCAAGACAGCCCGCAGATAGCTCGCGTCGGCAGCGCCAGCAGGGATCCGAACCTCTCCCCGTGTGGCTGACTGAAGCACACCACTGGGTCCGGAGCTGAGGGCGAGCCCACGTACTCACCCCACTTCAGACCTTTGATCCACGGCAATGGGCTCTGTGGGGGTGGGAAGAGGAAATGGCCAGGTGAACAACAGATCATTTCATAGATGATGAATTGAATAACAGGCTGCTAGAATCACTGCAGTAGATTACCGGGCAAACGATTTCTTTGGCTTGTTCTCTGGTTTCTCTGAAGGCCAGCTGAACCAGGAGTCCCATGGCGGCTGGCAGCTCCCCATCCATTAGGAGTTTGGTGCTGGCCCTGCTGATGTGAGAGCCGTTAAAAAGCTGTCTGGGTGTCTGTCCATAGGTCTTGATCATCGTTTCCAGGGCGCGGCGCTGCACTGGGTCTTCTACAGCTGACACGTCCATGCCAAAATACGTCTGAGAAAAGTGATGTGAAACTGTAAGCAACCATTTTTTTCTCATTATATTTCAAAGCGAACACAGTGGTTAGCTTCTCTTACAGCAGGGTGGAAGACATTGATGGCCTGGACGGCAGCTTTGCCTTTTTGCTTGAGCCCAAACACCAGGTCGATCCACTGGCACAGCGTCTGGGAGACCTGGTCGGACTCTAGCGCCTGTCGGTGGATCAGGATGAACAGTCGCGGATCGTTGCGAGCCCAGGGTGGCAAATTCACATGATTCACCCTCTCTCCGTTCTGACGTACCCCAAAATCAAAACCTACGTAAGCACAATACAATCATTAGCAGCAATAAAAAAATCTATCAAGTGATGAAAAATGAGTGGTTATGTTATGGCTAGGTATAAAAAAAAGAATACTTACCCTCTCTGTTGACCAGGAATTCTGGGAGGTAGAAAAACTCTGGGATGAGCTCTTTGACATCAGTCATGGACTCGTAGGAAGACAGTCGCCAAGTGGTGTTCATGGAGTGAAACGTTCGGTCCGGGATATCAAAGCTCTGGTCTGAGAATGGCCAAAGATAATCTAATTACAGATTCAACTCACTGATTGAAACGATCCCCTTTCATGACCATAGACGCCTCGTCTGCTGAATACATTTACAATCACACAAAAAGATGCCCCGGAGGATCAGAGCGCACAGGCCATTGAATGGAAAAAATAATTAACACACACAGAAGAAATAAAAAAAAGAGAAAGAGCAGAGAGGAAAGTACAGAGGAGAAGTAACCTTTAATGGCTGAAAGGTGAGACACAACACAGCCGCGGCTACATGCTGCTCAGTGCCACAATTGCAGCACTAAAAGCCAAAAAGTGTCCACCAAGATGGAGCTGTCACTTCAGAGCAGACAGGTGGCTCTCGGGTAAAAGCTTCATGGAACTGTATAATAATTATCTACGGTTAAATAAATACAGCTGCAGAATCCAATGTTCTTGCCAAATTTAGCTGAAAAATTCTTCTATGACCTGTAGCGATCATCAATGTGTGACTCACCCTGGTACGCGAGGAACATCTTGGTAAACGGTGGCATTCGGACCAGGAAGTGGAGCACAGTGCCGCTGTTGGAGTAGTGAGAGCCATAGTGGTACGGCTGAACAGGAGGCATGGGGTCATCCTCACGTATACCCTTCTTGTACTCCTCCTCCAAGTACTGTAGAACAAGTACACATGTCAGTGTGGCTTCTTATAGTGAAACATGAAATGCGCACGCGCAGTGAATACTTACCCTGTAGTTGTCCACGTAACGATCCTCTTTTTCTTTTGACTGTACTGCGATGGGTTTGTTCAAATTCCTGCACAACAACAACATTGGAAGCAAAGCAGTGATGAACTATGATTTTCAAAAGTGGCAAATGATACAAACCCGATCTCAGTTCAGGGGCTGCATCTTTTGGAACACCTAGTCTACCTGGGCTGCATAAACCAAACTGAAATGAGTTGCTCTGGTCCATAGAGACTTTCCATGATTGGCTCCATCAGCTTATCCTTGCTGTTGCCTAGCAACAAGGATGAAGCTGGACACAACTAAGTATTCTGTTAATGCCCCTTGGTTTTTTACATCTGTATCATCAGCTGTATCATCGGTTTGATTGAGTTGCTTGAGGCTACACACACACACGGACACACACAAATAACTCCTGCCAGCAGAGTGGTATCTAATCATCTCAAGTCAGAGGAGGTATTAATATGTATTACAAGACCCACTTATAAAGTCTGGGATATAATAAGCAGTAACACCCAAGGTATCATCCAGCTCTGACCTGTAGATGTTTGGGTCCTGCAGGTCGAGTGTCTCGCTGGTGTAATCTCGCAGGATAAAGGGGAACACGGGGTACTGCATGAGGTCATTGAAGGAGCGCCCTGCGTGCTTATTCAGATGCGTGAGATACTCGAAGTTAGAGATCTGACCGGAGCCCCACAGCTGCGTGAGAGCCGTGATGTTTCCGTGTTCCAACAGATTGGGCAGGTCAGAGGTCAGGATGTTGTGGTAGACGTCGTCACGGAACTAACACGAGAACACAGAGAAATTCACGATTATTTCCAACAGCATAATGAGAGTTCCAGACTGGAATTCAACATTGGAAAAGTATTAGCATGCTAATTTAATCTGATTGATAAAACCTGCTGATTTTCTGTCTTTCCCAGACCACTGGGGCATAAGCATAGTGCTTTAAAATGTTTTATTAATATAAAACCCAACCAAGTAAAAGAAAATAAATGCACAAAAGCCCCAACAGTCAGCATGCTGATTATAATTCTTCCTGAGGGACATACTGATCAACAACAAGCATCATCTGAAGTAAACAGAAAATGGAAATATCATCTTGTTGATTGTCTGCACAGAAAATACCTGCCTGAAATCCCTGATGTGTATAAAAGTAAGTTGTCTTACTATAGGGTCCAATTTAGTATCTAAATTAAAGTTGGTCAATATAATAATAGTATATATGGCATTGTATCTTATCATCATCAAGTTTAATTTCTGGCACAGACTTCACAGCTCGACAGACATCAGGAACAGAATAACAAAGAGGCAATTCAACAATTATCTCTCAAAGCAAATGTTTTTCAAGCCGCATTTTGTCTTCACACGTCTTTTACTTTGAGCATCAGTGGCTCTTTCATCTCATTATTTTCTCCCAGCGCATCCTGTGTGAATTAATTCTCATATTCAAATGAAACATTGACTTGAATTTCCCGCAGAGATCTGCGGGGTAGACTTATTGATAATAAATGGAGTCAGTTCTTGGAAATATTAAATAAAAAATTGTTTCAGTAAACAGGCAAAATGATGAGCTGTATTCCCATCATGAGCTGTTTGCATCCGTTTCAGCATTACTTTCTTATATTTCCATTCCACGTGACTTGTGTTTTTGACGTACCTTGGTGGTGTCGAAGGCTAACAGCAGGGTCCTGCCATTAGTGAGGAATATCTCCACCGCATTGTCTCTCAGCTGCCACCAGCGCTTGTGCACCTCCTTGATCTCCTCATATGTCCAGGAAAAAGAGGGTGCCTCCGTCTCTCCGTGAAGACTCTGTTCAGACAGAAAAGTTGGAGCCTTCACATTACACAATGCAACTCCTCAGGCAGAGGGAAGGATAAGCCTAAACACAGTTAAGTCTGTCTTTACCTGGTTGTCATGAGCATCAGCGGCATTGTCCTCCACAAAGTACATCCCAGACTTTCCTGTGACACAGAGAGCAGAGTGTGAGATTTGGTGTCTTAAGAAGAGAACAAACAATAGCTTCCCGCACAGAATATGTGACAAACACCGATGACAGAGAAATGTGCTCAAGAGGCTCAGAAAGAGTGCATTAATTCTCTGTGCCTTTTTGACCTCCTGAGTGTATTATGCATGGAGCAGCTGCGAGCGGCGGTCAGTTACTTACCCAGAAGTAGCTCCCCTGCTGTCTCTCTGGAAGGGGCGACACTGATGCACCGCCTGGTGAATCTAACGACAAAAAGATATTCCTCAAACAAGACATTGGCCTTCTGAATAAAACATTGGGATCTCTTAATGTGTCTTCTTCGGATCATCCTTGGATGGATAAGATGTTTAATTAAGGCTTAAAGAGAGGGAGAAAATTGTACCTGATGGGCTCACTGGTGGCTTTGTCTTTGACAGTTGAGGAGAAGGAGGAGTGAGTCTTATCCTCAAACAGGAAGGACAGCGGTGGCTTCATAGTATCTGAAGAAGATGAAAGTCAGATTAAGGTAGACAAACACATGGGTGCTTAGACCGAATATTGCCATGAAAGAAAGTATCCACCTTCAGGTTTGCGTCTGTCTTTAAGCAGATATTTGTTGGGGATGGTAAGGTAGCATCTCTGTAGCCGGCGTCGCTCCCGGTTCGGCCCCTCAGTGGGGTCCAACTGCCAGGATGTTGGGTAGGATGTCTGGTCGTACCACACCGCTCTGAAGCAGACCATTACAGAAGTAACTTATATCAGTTCAGAAAAAAACTGACTGCATGGCTTTCATGTACTCAGAAATGTTTTAGAAGTTTATATTTTATAATTTCCTATAAACGTCTGATGAAACAGTATTAAGTTAATTGTGTAGGAGGATGAAATTAACTCGAAATATTATTGTAGTAGCTGAACTTACGAATTTACATATCTCAGTCAATCTTTTATTACATTCTAAATTATTTATTCAAATAAGCTACAGCCAAATTGCTGCAAATTAATGTGTCATTAAAACAATGAAATAAGCAGGAGCATAATATAATCACCACAGAAGAAATTTCTTCTTTGCACTTTCTGATATGGTGCTAGCCAACGTGAGAAAGACATTTCTGTGCCTACCGATCGTGTGTGAGTTGTTGCACCAGCTCCTGCCAGTGGCGGCTGGCGCTAAGGTCCGTCTTGTAGAGTCCCCTGATGTGCTGGATGACTTTCTTCCTCTCCATGCCTTGTCGCAGAGACACATTCTGAGTGATATCAGCTGCAATCTTGGAAATGTCCTTGGACTTTCCGTCAAGCCTCTGAATAAGACTGCAGAAGAATAAGAAAAACACCGTTAACAGGGGAGTGGAACAAAGACATGATTCTTTGCACCATTTTCTTGCTCTTAACCAAATTTTACCTAACAAAAAACCCAGACTCACTTCCTCTGAGTGTTTGCCATTTTCTTTTCCCACGCCACTTTGCTTGTTTTCTCTTCAGTTTCATACTTAATTTTTTCCTGTGTGAATTAAGAACCAAGTTGAATTAAGAACCAAGCATATATTTTTCTGAAAAGTTGAGCTATGCATTTTTGGACAAAATGTACTTCTCTTTAACAAATGTTCTGTTTATGACTTACTTCTTTTATGGCCTTGAGCAAGTCTTGTTTATGTGGAGCATTGGGTGGGATGCAACGATGGCCACAAAGCTTGAGCGAGGTCATGAACACACCCACGGCATTCTGCTCGTCTTTGGTGAGGCTGTCCTTGTGGTCGTGCAGCATCTCGTACAGATACAACGACAGCTTTGGTCCATGCTGAGTCAAGCAGAGAGGGGGGAAGGTGGGAGCAAAGGCAAGGACAGATTAAAAATTAATTTGTGACTGAAGAAAATCGCACAGTGACGGACAGGAAAGAAGCCTTACAAAAGGTAGCTGACCTTCAGCAAAGCCTAAGAGGAGGAAAAGTAAAGGCTTTGTCCTAAAACAAGGCCATTGCATTTGAAAACTTCAGGAAAACTAGTGTGTACAAGTAAAAATGTCCAAGAATTACCACAATTATATAATTCTGAGGTTTAACACTTTGCTTTGGGGAATTGAATTATGCATTTCCTTCACAATCACCTCTAGACCCGGGCTGAGGCTCTCCTTGAGGATATCCAAATGTCTGGGATCAAACACAAAGTCCAGTGTCTCCTTCCTGTCACACAGGGGAAGTGCAGGGCTGATTGTGTGAACCAGCAAGCGGCCAATTTGGACCCGAAAGGTGTCACGACACGACCAGAGGATCCTATGCCACTGCTGATGCGGGGCTCCTCCCCGACCCGAACTGCCCTGTAACACCACGATCATCAATGTACAGTTTCCCAATCCCTTTATACATGACAGGGCTTCCCTTTGAGTTTTGTCCTACCAGGCTAATTTTGATCCCATCCATCATTAGTTTCAGGACATCTTTCTGAAAGCTCTTCTTGCTGGCCGGCGGCAGTATGAAGGGAGTTGGAGAGTGTGGGACAGAGGTGGAGCCGCACTCTTCGTGTGGTGGATCACCTGGATCTGGCGTGAAAAGCTGCTGGTCTGGGGAGTCTGGGATATTCAGCAGGTCAAACAAGTCCTGACTCACATCTGAAATAAGAGACACATTATACAGCAGGTTCAGTGTATGCTCACTCTAAGTGAAGGAGAAAATGAAGATAAGGATAGATGGGAGAAGTTTTTCACCATGGTAAATGAGTCTGTTCACAGCAAGAACAACAAGCCTCTGCAGCCGCTGGACGAACTCTGTCTCGCTTGCACGAATGGGGTTTTCCTGGCTCATCCTCCGCTGCATCATCTGGTTGAGCTCATCGCTGGCTACCGACCGCATCCGCATCAGGAGGGAGTCAGTCTGGGCCAGAGAGAACCGACGGCGGCCTGCAAGCACAACACTGGTATGAGCTCAGCAGTAAGAACACAGTACTCGTTTGTCAGTGAAAGCACACATTTATTTTTCCTTTCAAGTAGAGAGTCAAGTTATGCAAATGTCTCATGGATGATTGAAAACAGGGAAGATTATAAAGATTTGCTGATCAAAATGCCATCTGTGCTGAAATGCTTAATAGTGATTTAATTAAGCATTCAAAACATGCACACACAAGGGCACCAGTAGCACTCCAGGGTACTGGGCATATTAATTCCACCAAGGTGAGTTTGGGGTGGAAATGGGTGACTTCGCTGCAAAATTGGAAAACATGCCCCATGGCAGAGGGGATGTTCTCCGCTGCAGACCGCAGTCCCATCTACCTGCGTCACAGTGGAGCATGTAGGATGGAGCTCCTGAGGGGGAGTTGAGGGGGGAGTCCTGGGACAGGAAGCTGAAGGGAGGGGACAGGGGGATCTGGCCATAGGAGCAGTAGTGCTGTCTGGGGATGCGGGGGATAATGGAGTCTTTCATGGCAATGGAACCTTCAGATCAGGATGAGGAACAGACGGTTGAGAGCGGAGCAGTGAAAAACACAGGGTGGTCATTTGGACCTCGACACTCAGAATGAGACAAACACCATGAAGCAGATTTCTACTGTTGGATTGGTGCGAAGACACTCACCTGCAATGCTCTTGCGCTTCTGATAGATGGCATGATGTGGAGAGCTCGATGAATTAACAGAGCTGCTCAGCCTCTGAGGTTCCTGATTGGCTGTCGTCTTGATAAACTCTATTGCAGACTGAAGGACGCGGAACTGCAATGCTACAGCCATTTCTGGGGAAAAAAACAAGAGGCAGTGAACTTATGATATTCCTCCTGTTAGTGACGACAACCTCCACGGAAGAATGACCCAGCACAGACCTCTTTATCCTGGATTCAGGAATTCACAATAATTGGATGATATCGTACAACTTAGAAACCTAACAATGCTAGATTAGACTTACATTGCCATGTAATTTCTCATGAACAGAGATTACCTTTGAATGAGAGACTTAAGATTGTGCAGTAAAGAGAGAGAGATAGAGAGAGTACAGTGCACAGCAACAACTGAGATGAACAGCTCTTAGTGCAGCAGCTGTGGTGTAGCCTCAGGGTTCTGTGGACTAAGTCCAGCAGCCGGTCCTCATTTAATTACTGCGGGTCAGCTTTACAATTTTAGAAAGAAAGCTGAAGCATTACCACAGCCCATTCAAAACAGGCCTGTATAGAAGAAACAGTGCACCAGTAAGTACTAAAATAACAAACTACCAAAAATAATGGGTGCCACGTACAGAAGACGTTCAGATCACAGAATGTTTTAACAGATCTTAAAAATGTAAAGAAATAAAAGCTAATGGAGACGAGATGGGAGAGATATTTTTTCAAAGACCAAGTTCACAAATTAGAGAAAACAATTTAGTGGGAAGATGAAGATGTGAGATAGTTCTTCAATTATATTTTTTCTCAAATGAGTTCCCACTCTGCAGTTGTAGATAATGAAGGGACCACGTCGTTAATTACTGCAACAGAGCTTGACAGCGTCACATCACCCAGAACTGCAGAGCGAAGAACATGACAGAACTGATGTATTTTGCATTTCGCACATGAAAGTTGAGAACACTAGTCCTCACCTTGCGTGCGACGCATCTTGCTGGTTTGCATGAAACCCAACAAGGTAATGAGGTCTTCGATGATGCGGAAGTACTGGGACCCTGAGGAGCTGCAGGAGTGGATCGTCACAGCCACTAACAGCTGCTGGATGTCACACACCAAGAGCTTGTAGTCATTCAGGGGAATACTGTTGAGGAAGAACAAGCAAAACAATAAAACCCAAAGCAGAGGGAGCATGCACCACCACACCAATGAAACGTGAGAGGATTAATGATTTAAATTGAAAGTTAAAAAGCTCACAACAAAAAAAAAAAATCATCCTCTGTTCTGGCAGTTGTACCTGTTCTCCATGCCATTGAGGGTGGAGAGGGTGTTGAAGAGCACGTAGAGCAGTCCGTGGTCGAGCAGGATGTCAGCCAGCTTAGAGCAAGCGTTGAGAAGCTGCAGCAGCATGCATAAAATATTGTGCACCAGGGAGTTCTCATACAGGGAGTTCTCAATGAGGCCCAAGACAGGGATTATACAGCGTTTTCTGAAGGGAGAGATGTTTTCCATTTCCTCCAGGTCCAAACTAAAAGCAACACAGATAAGAAAATGAGAACAAAAAAGATGATGTTATATTATTATTACAACTGTGTGACTGTTCCATGACTCACTCTTCCTCCAGGCCTACAGGTCGTCCAAATAGCATCTCCAGGAAGCATTCAAGAAGCCCCTGGCTGCCTTGGTGGATGTACAGCTGGTTGGCCAGCAGTGAGAAACCATGGTTCTTAAGAAATTTCTCCTTCTGCTCCTTGAGAGCTCGGCTGAAGTAGGCATCCAACAGCTGGAGGAGAGACGTGAGAATAAGATAAGATGAGAAGAGAACAGTTTTAACCCTCAGCAAAGGAGAGGTCACTTTGATGTTTATCCACCTTCTCCTGCATTAAATAACTCCTCTCATCTCTGATGTGATTATTAAAAGTGCAGTATCAAATCTTCAATGAAAAATGTGCACATTTTGATTACAGGGTTTAATCTGGAGATTGCTACCACTAGCATGTCTGTTTGATAAGACTGAAGCTACAGTTTTGAGCTGATTAGCTTTGCATAAATACAGGAAACCAGGCTCTGCTCAAAATTCATTGTTGCCCTACACCTCTGATCTTTCAATCGTGCATATCAGTTTCATTTGCAGTGAGACATTTGAGAGAACTGTGTTAGTGAAAGCTTAAAATGTTTGAATTTGTTGTTCCAACTTAACAAAAACATCCCAAAGTGGGTAAGATCAATACAGTATTATGGGTGTAGTAAACAGCTCTTGTGTTGGTAAATAAGATGAGCCTGCTTTACTTGTGTATGAAATTCCCGAGAGAGTATCCTGTACCAACCTTCATGACTCCTTGCTGTATGAGAGGTGACGAGTGGTTGACGAGTACGATGAGAGCCTCAGGCTGGATGAGTTTGTCCATCACCTCCTCGAGCATGAGATCAGGCAACAGGAGCAAGACTCCCCTCAGAAGATCATAGAGTCCACAGCAGATCAGTACCAGGCAGTCCTCAGTACTGGACCTAAAAGAAACAGTTTAGATTTCTGTGTTGAAATGCTGTGCAATCATGAACTGATATGAGGATCTCTCACAACAACAACAAACACCAGTCATGAATTTATATTAGAATTGTTATTTTTTCCCTTGACTACTTGAGAAAACAGCAAATGAAGGCAGATTTCTCACTGTCAGCTTAGTCCAACACAAAGATGAGAAAGCAGGATTACAATGAACAAATCTCTTTTTTTTAATTTCCACTCTGCCTAAGCCTTCAGCGAGCTTGTTAAAGTAAACTGGTGGTGTCACTTCAAATCATTTTCAAATTTCAGCAGGCTGAAGACTGTAAACCCCTTATCAGGCTTTCTTGAGTGAAGAAAACTTGTGATTAAAGTACTGACCAATAAAAACACTCTTATTATATTAATAATACAATGCCATAATTTGAGATGAATCTAGGGTTACAATGACTACAATGGCAGGGTACCTGTCATTGGACTCTGTCTTGCTCTGGGCCCTCTCATAGCCGGGAGAGTAAGTGTAGCTCTCCCAGTCTTCAGGCATGGAGCCTCGGTCGGCCGCACTGGGCCATCGACCAATAGCCAGCGAACCGTTAGGAGCTGGGAAGGCCAGGCCCAGACTAGCCAGGTTGCTGTGGCTCCTCTGGAAGGACTGAATCCCTTTCAGACTGTCAGGACGTCGCGGTGCCTCATCACTGGCCCAGTCAAACCTGTCTTCAGACTCCGCCACCCCCACACTTCCCTCTGCCAGGCTGTCCACCTCTGCCGCCTCATCCCTCTCCTCCTCCACGCTGATGGAAGGCGTGCGCAGGGCTCCCCCCTCGCCTATTTCCTTAGAGTCACAGATCGTCTTGGCTGATTCACAGCTGCTCAGGAGCTGCTCGTCACAGCCTCCACCCTTCTTCAGCGTCTCTGTGCTGCCCCGAGCGTGCTGAGTGGCCAAAGAGACCCTGTCACCTTCGCTGGCCTCATTTGAGCTAGTGTGTCCAAGACGAGGTGTCAGCAGTGGGGAGGTATAAGGAGAAGGCGCCAGACTGGGCGGGCGCAATGATTGATCGTCACCTCCATGTTCAGGGGAGGGAGCGTGGAGATGGCCTGGAAAACACAACAAAAGGACTTTATAATCTGATGGCTGTGACAGGCCTGTTTGTAGGTTAGATGCATTGTATGAAGATTTAAGTACAAATTTCAAACCTGATGAATAACATGCGCATCATAATATTTTGCAGAGAAACATGAAAGAATGAACCTTATGAGCCTTTTTCTTGTTAGAATCTTTTCAGTTCTGTTAGTATATTTTAATCTCATAATTGTACTGTTGCAGATTCAACAGCAAATGCATTTCATTTATATAGCCATTTCCCAAAGGTGCAAAGTGCTTTGAAAGAAATAAAAAGAAAAAAAATCCAATTCAAAAAGTAAAACTATGATGACAAAAGGGGCGTATGAGTGTAAAACTGAGTAGAACAATAAAACCTAAAATTAAAAAAAGGCACCGTTACAAAGATATATAGGATGTATAAACAGGAGGGGTTCAGTAAGAAGAATTTTTATGAGCACTATTTAGATTACATCTCAAGTGGAGGATGATAGGAAGGAGCGTCGCAAAGGCACCACTACATAGTGCTCATGCATCAGCTTTTTCCCCAGAACTAATGGTGTTTACATTATGTACTTAAACTAAAACTCTGATGACTGTAATTCATCACAGAGAAAACTGGGCTGAAACAGCACTAAACATGTTAAACAGATTTCCCTTGTTAGAAGCACATGCACACATAAAAGTCCAGCTGATCTCTCTATTTCTAATTTCACTCTGAGCAACAGAGGTCTAGGTTCAGGGTTACACCGCCGAGGAACCGTACCATCGCCGTGAATGTCGGTGAAGACAGTCAGGGAGAGTGACACCACAGAGCTGCTGGCAGACTTCCCTCCGCTGTTGGAGTGTCTCAGGTACATAATGGACTGCACCTTCTCCTGGTACAGCTTACCGTCTGACAAAAAGAGACATCAAAAGAGCTCAGTGCATTAAATTAATGGAACTTTGATGCAGAGACCCAGCTTTCAGCTGCTCAGATTCCTCACCCATGTGCAGTGAGAAGTAGAAGCTGGATGGAGTGTGGCAGACGTAGGTGTTGGTAGGGGGGTGAACAGCCAGCAGGAAGTTGTAGATCAGTTTGAGCAGGTCCATATCTGGAGGTGACCCGAGCACTTCCTGGATGATTTTGACGAATGACAAGCAGACTTCCTGTGGGATGGCAGTCAGGTACTCGTCCCGGTGCTCCTTAAGACAAACACAATAGTGTTATAATAGCTTTTGAAGATAGAAGGCACAGAGGGTTTGTGATGACCTACCTGTAGCACCTGGCAGGTGAGCAGGAATCGATGCACAACTTCAGCCTTGAGAAACTGACGGATGTTGAAAACCTGATGAGGGTGGTGCACCCTGATGAGGATTTCTAAGGCAGCAAGCAGCGTTTCCCACACTCCGCACTGACACAACAGTAAATGACAAGAAAAAGCTGTAATAAAAATCAATAGTGGTCTCCACTGTGCAGCACAGAATTATATTTATTTATTTTTTTTTTTATAATTTGTGCTACAAATTATTAACTAATAATAGCCAATTACTGTTAACCAAGCTTTAATGAATAACCACACTCCACCTGTGGTTCTGCCCTTAACTTTTGTGTTTGCTAATTTAAATTCGCTTTTATAAATTATTTTTTGAAGAAGAAGAAACACGGTTAAATCTAAAATAGATGCAACTGCAACTGAGAGCAGCTCATGTGGTGTATGAATTTATTACTATCTCATCATTAGATGATCATGTTTTGAGCTTTCTGTGTCTGATAAGAACTTTACAGACCTTGGGTGAAACAAGTTGTGCAAAAACCATGATTATTATAAATTGTGGGGTTAGATAAAACTGGCAGTAACTGCATATTCATGAGAAAACAACAAATGGCCACTGCATTTGGATATTATTGGATTTATGGCTATGCCGTCTAATTCTATTAGTCTTTACTATGATAAAAAACATTTATGATAATCCCAAATATGGAGTGGGGTGTGTGTGTCTACCTCGGCCTTGGCCCAGATCTTCCAGTCCAACAGGACATCTGAGAGAAGCCTGATGTCCTGCACCACAGCAATGGAGTCGGCGTCTAAACGAAACTGCCCATCATCCCCCAGGATGAGAATGGGTCCACTGCAACACCCATCAAGCAGAGTCTGCACAGACATAATGTGTCAGCCACATAAGAAACACAACCAGCTCTACAGTCTGCAGTAACATGCAGTGTTCTGTTCCTTGTAATCAGGTAAATTAAACATATTGACAATTAGTATCTCTGCAGAAACTACCCACCATGTGATTTTTCTTTGGGCCCTGGTTTGTATTGATCAAACTCTATTATTTGTGACCAGCTTCACTGCAGTGATCATACATCTTACAGTCCTCTGGGCCGTGCATAGTCTTGGTATTCTCAGGTATAAGAGAAATGTGAAGGCTTACACACAGTTAGTTACATCATTTATTGATTGGTGGGGGAATTCAGGGAATTTTCCTGAGTTTTCAGTAGTATAAATAGAAAAGTAAAGTGACTGATACACTCTTTGGGCAGTTATGTTCAGCACTGACTGTTCGGGAGCCTAAAGTGACCTCGGCAATCAGTAGGTGCTGTGTGACTCTGCAGAAGCTTAGTGTTTCATCAACTGAGACAGAATCCATTTCAGCACACAGCTATCCCACAGCTCAATTACAGACACAGCCAGAGGGTCAAGTAACCGCAGGGTCACAGACAGTGACTCCAAGAGGCACCAGAGTGTGGGGCCGGATCCGATTCACTCCTAACACAAGAACTGGTGAACATGTTTTTCCACACACATCAGCAGAGGTTGTGGGAACAGTAGACTGAGAGTTCAAGGTGTGACTCACTTTCAGCATATGATATCCTACGATGCATTTGGACTTTATGAGGACCTGGTGGATCATAGAGTAACCATGGTAACAGTCCATTTCATGGATGCGGTGTTGGTTGAACTTGGACAAAGACAGCAGCACCCGCAGGGCCAGAGCCTGAGTCTTCTCACAGTCACACAGCTCCACAGTCTGGATGCCACACAACCCAAGATGACAGACAGAAAGAAAATGAGCAGGATCACACTAAGTTATACATTTAAAAAAAAGTGGAGTACTGTGGATGCATTCACTGTGTCTTACGTTCATTTCCACTGTTCCTGCTACACTTTCACTGTTTTCACAAAAGCACCAAAGAAACTTTTACCAACCTGTGCAAAGAGGAAGACAAAATTTCCTGTTCCTCCGATCCAATGTAGGACACTCTGCAGGCCTTTGGTTTCAATGGGGAGCAAAGCCCTGAGAGAGTTGGGCTCCAGTGACACACTGTGCACCTCTTTGGAGCTGAAGGGTCGCTGGGTTACTACTGTCTTGGCCTGACCCTTCAGTCTGATTACAGGCTCGTAGATAGTGTAGACTCTGGGGCTGCCGGGGGCATACACCACTGCCAAGCTCTCCTGTGCATAAACACCATTGCATGATTAAATATCAGCTTAAGTAATTTCTAACAGATCCTTTAGTTTAGATAAGTGGCTCAAATAGCCTCCAGCATGGGTTAACAGCCGGGTGACAGATATTATAAAAATGTAAAGAGGAAATCATTTATTATTCCTCTTACATTCTTCTTTTCTTTATCAGCAGCTTAATTATCAACAAAGCTATTAGCATTTAATGGGAGTAAAACTATTTTCAGCTTGACTGAAATAGCTGCTGCTGAACTATAATAGCTTTTTGAATTGGAGAAAAATTACTTCCTAATGTAGCGTATCACTGATGACAACTAATTGGAACTGAATATTATTCATACACTGTGAAATGACACTATAAAGGAGCAATAATGATTTACAATGCTTACAGAGCACTTGAATCACAAAGAACCACAATAGGTTTTAACAGAAGCGTCAATCTGCAATTAATCAGCGCAGACAATAAAACATATCTTTGTCTCTTTCAAATGTGGTGTTTTGTGTTCTGTCATACCACCAAAGATGTTGTGTCGACATCCTTGTTCTTCATAAGGATCTCTCGCACATGGTCACACTTCAGGGCTTCCTGGGTGACAAACTTGGAGAATGACCCTCTGGGCTTGCCATATTTGCAGGGCATGATCGAGGTAAGGTCAGGCCCACGGGTGTACAGGTAGAAGGCTTCCTCAGATCCTATTCTAGAACCTGAAATACACAGGAAGAAAAATTACAAGCAGAAACATTTTAAAACCCTGAAAATATAATTTATAGATATTATCCAGATATCTGGAGTTCACTGTTGAATCTGAAATATGTAATATTGGCTGCCAATATATTATAGGCTTCTTCCCTGCTTTACCCAACCACCAGATGTGGAGCAAACTGATGATAAATAAAGAAACACGGCTAGAAACAACCTCTTTGTAACATATGATGCAATGCAAAGTGACACCCATGAGGCACTGTGTTGCACATCCATGTCTAATTTCTTCTTTCATGAGAAACCTGCCATGAATTCCAACTAAAGTGGAGACGCTAAAGTTTGTGTCAAGGCAACGGCTTGGTTCACAGGTTGGGATCGGCCTGAGACACAAGCCATTCACAGTCAATTAGAGGCAACAAGAGAAGTATTCAGTTTGCCTCCCTAGAGAATTCTTGGAATCTGCAGCATGCCAAACATCACACTAGTTACACCCATTTACAGCCACAAGATTGGATACACTTTTGGTCACTGCACCACTGGTGAGCACAGAAGAAAGATGAATGGAAATTGATTAAAACATGCATGTAGCGTAAGCAGATAAGACAGAGTTAAGAAGAGTCTTACCGTTGAAGAGAAGCACGGTACCCATGCTCCAGCGTCCACTCTGCCTCAACAGCTCCTCACACGACGGTGCACAGTGGCCCAACATGCAGAAGGTTTTGTTGCTGTCAGATGATAAACTTGACTTTCTAGGTAGAGTGTAGTCCAAAGAAACCTCACAAATCCTAGAAAGGAGAGAACTTTCAAGTAAAGTTTTTTTTATCACTAATTTGCTTGAAAATGAACTGGCAGCTCCTTAATTTTGTTCCTCACCTGATGCCACACACCCAAACAACCACTCTGCCATGGATGTTCTTCTTGCCCTCGGGCTGCTGTGTGTATGTGATGCCGAGATGCTGCCACTGGCCCGGCCTGAGCAGCCCCTCAGCAGAGTCCGCCTGCGCCAGAAGCCCGGCTTTTATCTCATCATTTGGGTCTATACAAATTCTGAGGGAACAGCAGATTATGATACTTAAAAGTTAATGAAGCATGAATACTTAAAAGGTAGTAACCCGTTGTTCTCTCTCATATTTGTGGTTGGAGTCTTCATTGCAGCTCACCTGAAAGTAAGAGAACCTGTGGAGAAGTCAGCCCAAATTTGAAGCATCAGTGCCTTAGAGCCCATGGACAGAATATGAATGAGGCCTTCTTCTACTAATCGTGTCCCAGCCTGAGAGCAGCTGTGTAGCGAATCAGCTGCAGGAGGGTTACTCTCTTCTGGAAAACGAAATGAGAGGAATCTCAAAACTATTTTATGGTCATATGGTCAGGCAAACAAGCTTCTTAGTGAAATATCTGTTTCTCACCCTTGTCTTTGTCCCTGTCCTTCTTCTCCTGCTCTGCTACCCTCAGCCACATAGAGGCGCTGAAGCCACTGGCCATGTGGGGCCAGCAGTTCTGCCCCACTAAGGGCAAGTGGAGAGGAGCAATGTGCCAGGGAGAGGAACGGACATGGCTGGGTCGGTGTTCGGCATCTCCCTCTCTGCGCCCAGGAGAGAGTTTCCCCTTCCAGAGCAAACCAACACTTTTTCCACCAGCAGCTCCATTTTGTCTGGAGATGGGGGGCACACCTCCTGGCGTCGAAGCCCCAAGGATTATCGGGAATTTGAGAAAGTGTAGTGGTTCCATGTTCACATTGGCTTCAACAACTTGCAGGATACCCTTCAGTAAAATCTCCTGGCAATAAAAGAAAGTAAATGAACAATGAGAGGAGCTTTAGATCAGGTCTTGGTTTAAAAAAAGGAAACACTTGAGAGATCTAAGTTGACTCTGCATAGCCAGGATTTTTTTTCATTTCCGCACATAACTGTGCGGTATTATGCTTTAACCATCTGTGTAACAAATAGCAAAACCTTAAAAATATAGAATCCTGGTCACATGTCATCACATTCACATTTAAAAAAACTTTACTTCTCCCTTCTGGAAACAAATTTCTTCAGGTTATTGACAATGTCTGCTACCAGATTCCAACACTGTGTTAACAAGTCAATGGGTCTAACAAATGAGTTCTTGTTCTTGATGAGAGCCTGAGTGTGCAGGCACTGTGAGCATAAGCTATCGGTGTCAACACCCTGAATGCAAGCTATAAGTGCATTGTTGAGTGACTGATAGGGTTTGCTATTTACAGTAGGTGGGGTCTTCTCCAAGAAGAGGCGAATCAGTAGGGCCAGTTCCTCCGCTGTGATTCGTTGGCTCACCATGGCAACCAGCAGCTCCACAAGCACAGTCTGGCAATCTGAATATGGACCAATGAAGAGCATATAATTTCACTCATTCGGGCATGCACAAGAGCAATACAGACACACACACAAAACTTGACCACTACCAGTAATCAGTTAAAAATAGTAAAAATCAATAAATAAATAAAATGAAACAGACAATACATGTATATACAGTATATCGATATCTAAGATACTAAGGCTTTTGTACAAATGATTCCAATGATTGTTGATATCAGTTTTGCTCCTTATAAACAATACAATGCAAAATTGCAATCAACAATATCCTACGATGCCAGAAGAGATAAACATAATTTTTGAATGGTTAAACCCTGAGGACCTGGCTGAAATGTCAACAGGAACCAAAAAACACCAAGGAACACAGCAGTGAGTGTCCTCAGTTGTTTTTCACAAGATGTCACACATGAAAAATATCCTACAGGAACAGATGAGCCGAAAACAAGAAATAACAAACCTATGAGGGAGGGGTCTGTGCGGCTGAGGATGTTGTGAAAGCCAGAGAGAATGGTTTTGACTCCTCCCTGTGTGACCAGAACAAGAAGTTAGTTGTATCACTCATGGCATAGTTGAAGACAAAAATATGTTTAGGCAGTTGAGAGCAACATAAAGAGGAAGAAGTGGTGAGTCCGACCTGATCATAGAGTAAGGCAGCATTGCGGTGGTCAGCATGTACTGCATGCAGCAAACTGTGAAACACATGACTCAGAACCTCCAAGTCTGGGGAGCCAGTGGCGAGAAGCTGCAGTTCCATTGTACAGATCTCGGGGAAGAGAAGAACGCCACGCCCGGGCCCGTCCACCACTGCTGCAAACTCCCGCAACCCGCTGGGCTCCACCTTTATTCCTAGAAGAACAATCGAGGACAAAAGGAGACATTAAGAGATATGGAGATTGAGAGGTTCCTAACGTCAAGCAGTTGCGCGACTCATGCAAACACAGAAATACCCACTGCTGGGCAGCACTGGCGAGACAGCTTCATGAAAGAAAGGCTTCCCTCCGCTTCAGCTCACATGCTTCCATCTTGGAAGCAGCTCATAAAAATGAGCTACCCTCAATCCTGCGCCTCAGAGCAGCATGGAAGTCCCCGCATGATTTACAGGAGAGCAGCCCAGCAGGCTCCCTTGCAGCTTCTGGCAACTCCTTTTATTAATGAAGCCTGCTCTCTCACTCTCTCCCTGTCTGTGCACAACTACAAAGGTTGCCTCAATCAAACACACTTACACACCCGGATACATACAGCTTTCAATAAGTACAGATTATCATTATTGCTATGATGTTAGAAAATAAATGCAATTTAGAATTCAACATGTAAATCAACCTCACAAGTGAATACAAGATCCAGCAACATGTAAACATTGAAGGAAACATAGAAACACAGACTACAAAAGCATAAGTTATGTAATGCAGAGGATTATGAGAAGGGAGTTGCTACTAGAGCCAGAAAATCTTAATTTTTGACAGTAGGAAAAATGCCTGGGGTGGAGGCACATATTTCAGATTGAATCAGGATGTTCAAGGCTAAAGAAGAGATAAGGTGATTGATTTGCACTGTTACTGTATCATTTGGAGTTAATTAATTAATTAATTTGTCTAGCATAAGGTCAATGTTAAACAGACTTCCAGGGACATGATGGTGATTTTAAGTCACAAGCTCTGGCTCATGGGGCCAGAGTGTAGTTGCCCGCAGTTGTAAAACGTTAAACAATGACTCCATTCTCAGGGGGATAAAAAAGTAGAGTGTTATAATCAGGCCGTGTTCGTAACCTGCAACACCAGAGAGCAGAGGCAGAACTTACACAAGGGGCTGTTGTGAAGGGGAAGAAAAGCATGCAGCCTAGTTTCTGCCATGTCATATTTCCGCAACAACAACTCGCCACAATATGGTCAACAGGCTGTCAAAGTCTGCTGTGGTTTATGACATGACACTAAAGGCCTTTAGCTGCAGCACTGAGCAAATGACTGAAAAACTGTGGAGATATCAAAACTAAAACCTTCTCGATGAACCCAATAAAGAAGAAATTAACTGAATTATCACAGTCATAACATGAGGGGTATGGTTTCCCAAGGCTCGAAGCATGACCAGTGTGTGACCTCTTAATCCATCAGGTCTGTTGACTTTAGTCACAGACAAAAACAAACGGTAGACAAGGAGGAGCATGTGAATTAAATTGTCTTACAAAAGGAAACTGAATAGGATAGTAAGGTTCACAAGTGTAAAGTTGCATAGATGAGACTTGAAGAAGCAAGAACAGTGCAAATAATGTTATTTACAATGCTGACGGTTTACAGAAGCCGTGGAATCTTGAGAAGTAAAAGGGAGTATGTGCGTGTGTGTGTCCGTGCGTGCGTGTGTGGCAATAAGAGTGGACCTACCCTCTTCCTGCTTGGCCATGTCCTCAGGGTTGCTTTCGCTGTCGGCGTCGTAGCCCTCCTCCTCCCCAGGGGGCTTGACGCCGCTGCTTTGCACCTCGTCCACCTCCTCGGAGAGATCGTCTGCTGGAACTGCCCCCTCTGCCAACACCTGGAGCTTCTGACAGAAAGAGTGAGAAAGAAGGAGTGATAAGAAATGAGAGAGAAAGACAGAGGGAGGGGAGGGGGGCGACAAGCAAAGTCCTGGATTTCGGTCCCAGAAAAGTTCAAATAGCACTAAACCAAGATCATTGGCAAGCAATTGGTAAGATAAAAATCTTTTTTTTTTGTTCAAAATGAAAACAGCCTCCTAATCAGCTAATAATTTAATTCATACTGCTGTCTCATCACTTAAGTGAATAAATTGCTAATATAATGTTTTCAATTGATGTGGAAAAGGAAAGAAACTATGAGAATATGGTCATAAGACAAATATCAGCTGACTTGTGTAGCACTCACACAGCCCAGTTCCTTGATTTGAACAGTCAGCCACCATATGTGCACGTAGGCAAACACACACGCACACACACTGTCTTATATACCTCCATTTCTTTCAACATAAAAGACGTAAACAGAACAAGCTACTACAGTGGAAAAACATTTATGTGAAAGACCACCACAGAGCTTCATAACAACCATTTGCATTGGTTAGTGATCATCACACTGCTGAGCCTGCCCAGAAAGAACTAAGCTCTTAAGAAATGGGTAAATCTATTATATAAAAATCTAAATCCTCCCTTGTTGGAACAGGCTTAGTCAGACAGGCATTTTAAGACTTGTGGAAAATAAGGTTGTGAGTTAGGAGGCACCCTCTTTTCAGTGAGGACTTTCCAGAAGACAAATGATCACCTCTGAGCTTTGTATTTTTTTTAACTTCTGGGTTCAATTCACTGACCAGAACAAACAAAAGCAGTTACATATCTGTGCTTAACCATATATGGTCTTGAAAGTCTGTCATTATTGTTGTCTGTTGAGGCAAGAGTTTTTCTTTCAGTCTAGTCACTGTAGTAAGAAATTGTAGACATGTGTGAATATTAAAAATATAAAAGGTCCGTGTAACACTCACAGGTTTTCCAGAGGCAGGACTCACCCTGTCTGGCTTTTCCTCAGGGGGATCAGGACAGGATGACACCTCAGCCAAAGCCACTCTCAGTAGAGAGTCAAACAGAGGTATAGCAAGTTCAGAGTTCACCACCCCTGAGCGAGAGAGCTGGTCTCTCACCTCAAACAGGGTTTCTTCCACTGACTGCAGCTACAGAATCAAAGAAACATCATCGTTTATATGTAGTTCACTAAGTTCAGGTTAAAAAATTGAATTTCTGGTTCATGTGGTTAGGGAGTAGCTGATCAGTGTGATATAAAGCGACATACCTGATAAGAAAGTTCAGGCTCTGTCCTCTGCAAGGCTGAGTTAGCACTGTGAAGACAGATGGCCAGCAGAGCCTCAAGGAGACGAATACTTTGAAGCTGCCATTCCTCCTCAAATTTCTTTGCAGGATCTTTGGTCTTTCCCTCACCGTGACCAGGGCAGAGAGAGTCAGCTGAATCATAAGCAGTCTCCTCCACTTTGACCGGCACAGTAGAATCAGGGCTGCCTTTGCCCTTGCCATCCCTCTTCTTCTTCACTTTCCCATCCTTGGTCTTGCAGGAAAGTTTTTGGATAACCATGGCCATTACACGCAGGCAGACATCCAGTCCACCTAGCCTGAAGAACTGCCTCTGAAACAAGGGACTGGCCAGGTAGATCCATCGACACACTGACCAGACGTCTGCCGCACGTCTCACCTGCTCTTTGGACGGCAGAGCTACGCTATCTGGGGACAGGTAAGGCAGCCTCCCGCCAAGGGGTTCACTGGCTGTACTATCATAGCCAGAGGTGTCCTCAGAGTCATTAGCTGAGTCCCGGTCAGAATCAGCCTCTTTGCTGACACAGAGGAAGGCCACACACAGGAAGAGGTTTATTACGTGGAGGTGCGTCTCTGCTCGGCTACGCCCTGGTCCACGACCTTGCCCGCTCCGACTTTTGTGACGTGGATATGCCTCCTTTAAGCCTTCATAGAACTTGCTTAGGCTCTGCGGACCCTCTCCGGCCCCTCGTGACCCCAGTTCCTCAGCAAGGCTAAAGACAGCCTCCGTTTCATCGGTATCAGCACCCTCTAGCTCCTGAAGCACCCCATATGCCTGCTGCTGTGCGATTCCAATGATCAGAATCTCAAACACTTTCAATGCTAAAGAGCGGGTCTGATCGAGGTAGACGAGCTCTGTCACCTGATTTAGCCCGTTACAACTGATGAAAAGGTCTCTAATAACCCTGTAAGAAAAAAGGAACATTTAGAAACAAAATTAAGAAAAACAATAATACATTATAATGAAATAACAACTTAAAGGCAACATGTGATCAAACAAACAAAGCTCTCAAGAAATGTGCTGACATTAAACATGAATTAAATTGTCTACACTGAGTGATGTGGAACTGAAACCACATTTTATAGATTATTAACTAGCCGATTTTTATTTCTCAAACCCCTTTTCTAAATTAATGCAGAGTTGGTTGATTTTGCTTTTCAGACTATTTCCTCTTTTCATTAGTGGTGAGAAAGTCCATCAATATGTCTATCCATTAGCATGCATTTTTAATGCTCTGGAGTTCTGTAGAAAGCTGTGAGAACAGTGAAAGATGATGAAGATGTAAGAAATTCACCAGATGGTGTAGAGCTTCAAAAAAAAAAAGAATGGTTTTTGTATAATGTTGAAAGAACTTTTTCCCCTGTATAAGCTTTTACCATGTTAAAAAAAATTATCTTCTGAAAAGGTTTAGTCGAAAGAAATCACAGCTGTACAGACTTTTAATGCCGATCAAATCTGAATTGTACTAACGGAACACCCTATAGCATCTTTCCAACCACTGCCACTGTTTAGGCTCATGAGGGGTTACAACCTCTACCAGCATGGGTTGATCAGGTGGTGAGATAAAATCTAAACAAGCCAAATGTATGTGTTTGTCAAATGTGTCCTTTCTTCTGCATGGCTGCTATGCTCATTGTGTTATATAAATGGTCAACAATCCTCCATCTCGCTTAGCCAGAAAGCTGTGATTAATTATTGATTAGTATCAATAAGAAATGACTTGGAGAGAAAGATCTAATGACAATGTTCAAGTGGTTCAGGTTACTTTATAAAAAATATGTTACATCTCCCCTTCTTTACACATATGCAGATAAGTGTTTACAACTTTGAGAATTATTCAAAATGTTGTAGCTATATACGCTTCTGCCTAAAAATTTAAATCTTTGAAGGCACCAACCTAAAAATGCAATCTGATAGTAAACTAAGAGAAAAACCCAGACTGACACATCCACTGAAAAAGACAGATGATCAAAAGAAAGGTCCAAAAGACAAAAGAAAACAGCTCACCTTGATTTGAGTAGAGCAGGCAATGTTTGCAGGTATATGAGCAACACCTCCACAGGCAGACACTGCGTATGATAGCTGCAGACCTGAGTGCACACAGTGGAAACTCCCAGCTGTTGGGCATGGTGAGCTAGTTCTACTCCTCTCTGAAGCACTGGGTTGAAGATGTGTGTGTAGAGCTGCCACTGCACAATAGCATTGCCCCGTAGGGTCAGGTGGCAAACATGGCCAGCTATCTGCTGACTTAGCTGCCAGTCCTCGCCGAACACTAGCTCCTGATAGGCCTCAAGAGCGTCCCACTTCCACAACATGTCCTCTGCCCCCCCTCCACTTGGCAGAATACCTTGGGAGCGGTAGCACAGACTGGTAGAAATGGCAGAATGTTCCCCGTGCTGCAATGTTTCCTCCAGGCCCGGCAGCTGACTGCTGTCGAGAGTGCAGATGTTACAGGAAGCCAGTTTGGCTTTCTCTGAGGGCTGCCCCCCGCCAAGCTGGTCTAGGATCAGTCTGCCCAGCACGCTGAGAACATGAGATTGGTAACTACGCAGACCAGGAGCCTGGAAGGCATGCAGCAGAGGTCCTACAACTGAGCGGGGGTCCATACAGCAGCATATTCCAACAGCTTGCACCCCAGCAAGGACTTGAAGTACAGCTGGTCCACTAGGGGAGAGGCGCTGCAAGAGCCTCAAACATTGGTGAGCACAGGCCGCCAGGCAGCAGCACCTCTCAGGGTAGCGCACTGTGTCGCCTTCCATCCCTTCCTTGCCATCTCCATCTTCTTCAAAGGGGTTGCGTCTCGCTGTCTGCTTAAAAGCAGAGACAGGCAAACCTGACAGGTCTCTGTGGTGGTGCAGGAAGTGTGAATATTCACAGCGACGATGACGGCGTCGGGCACACACGGACTGATGCAGCTGCTCTGACTTTGCCTTCTTGACGGCACTTATGATTTTGAAGACCCCTGCAATGAGACCTCTTAGCCTCTCAGAGGTCTCACCTCCAACTTCAGAATCCCTCGCCCTGCCGAGCCCCTCCAGCCGCAACACTGTGGTTTCAAAAAGCTCTAGTCCCTGCCGCTGGACAAATTCATGGATGAGCTCCAGTGCCTGGCTAAAGAAGAAGGGGTTGGGTGTGGAAGCCTGCAGACAACCCAGCAGTACTTGCAGTACTCCCTCTAGAAGCTCTGGCAGTAGTAACGCCCTGTGACGATAGCGGGAGAAAGAAAAGTCATCCTGCACCTCTTGCAAGGTTTTCTTGGGCCGAGGAGCAAAGGGGTCGGTCTGTCTGTCCAAGCAGCTTTGGATTTTAAGGGTGGCCCGTAGCAGGTCTGTTAAACTGCGTCTCAGGCTGTCTGGAAGGGTTTCACTCTGACTCACATCAACTGACATGAGGTGCAAGATGGTACGTAATAGCATCCTCTGGACCAAGGCAATGGGCTCTTCGGTCCAGCCTCCAGCAAGCTCCTCTGCCCCGGTTCCACCCCCTCCTCCCGGACCACAACAGTCACCAAACTCAGTTAGGATCTCAGTGAGTGTCGGAACAACACTGACTGCCAGGCCAGGGTTGTGGTTGATGTTCATGTCAAACTTACACACCTTCTCCAACAAGGAAAGCAGCACATGACAGAGATCAAATGGTGAGTTCTCCATGCGGTTAAATATGGATATTGCAGCTGGGTCAGTCAGGGTTTCATTGTCCACTGTCTGGGACCCAGGTGGTCGTGGATGTGGGTATGGAGCACTCATGATTTCTGTGTTGGTACTGGTGGTGGATACGAACTGTGAGGCCTCCGAACGATGATGCTGACAGGTTAGTCTGATGGTGGAACCATGTGGTCTTCGACTCCTCGCACCTCCTGGGCCTACTTTGTCTTCAGAGTTTGCTTCTGAATCTGAGGTAGAAACCTGGGACTTGCGAGCATCCTTTACAGAGTATCTCTGGGCCGCTCGGTGCGACCTCCTTGACTTCCAGGTTCCGCTGCCAATGCGGGACCTCTTTCCAGAGGACTGCTCATCTGTCGCAGTCTTCTGTCCTGTCCTGGGAGGGGCAGCCTTCACCTCCCGGCCAAGGAATACCTCCAGTAATGATGGCAGTGTGAAATCTGTCCTCACACAAACAAATCAATATATACATCAATATAATTCTAGACATACATATAAACATGCAGTACCAACTGTGATCCAAGACCCTAAATTATATATTTAAGTAATACAGCACTATGTTGAAAAACAATGGATTTTGTAATTAAAAATACTATTTGTCTTTAGAGTACAAGATGAGAATCATTAAGCTCTGCTGCATTAGAGCAGCCCATGGCCTCTCTAGTGTATTTAGCATCTCCAGTGAGAAAAAATTAATTAAAGTAAAAATGTCTAGGGTCCATGTTAGAGAGGATCAACAGGCCTGTACTAAGTATCAGTGTCATCCTGAGGTCACAGGCTTCTGCTGCCACATGTCGTCTCCTCTTCTGTGACTCTTGATATATTGTATTCCAACACTGACTGAAGAGACTGATCTATCTAAAATTAAGACAGTGGTGGGTTCAAATCCATAAAGATAAATATGATTTTTAGAGACATTTACACATGTGCACACGTCCCATTGCCTTCACATAAATCCATCAGATCTAAAGCTAAAACATTGCTGATAACTGATGGCAATAATAATAATTACAAATATATTAAAAATGAAACGGAACATAACATCAGCCTCTCCTTGTCCTTTTACAGAGAAGTATAATGCATGTTTTCAATAAATAAAGTATGTGAATTGAAAATGTTAGTTCCAGAGCTTGAATAAGGTAAATGGCATTTCAACAGGGCAGAGAAGAAACACATGAAGTAGTCACCAAGTTAGAATTTATTGGTAATCACCTGGGGCTTTTTCCTCCTGCACAGGGATCTTCCACACCAGCGGCAGTAGAGACAGCAGCAGAGTGAGCAGCTCCTCGCGACAGGTCAGCTCCTGAGAGGACAAATAGAAAATACCACAGTGGGATTACTTAGAATGCCTTCTTGCCCCCTTTCCTCGCACTACAATGTCACATTAAGACCCTCCCACCGGAAAACACTTTGGTCCGTATTGGAAACACTTTTCACAATTTCACTTGTGGTTTAACCACATTCTGCCAAGATAAGTCATACAGTCGATTTGCTTTGTATCTTAATTTAATAAATAACTTTGTAAACCAAATTTCCACCTAACAGCTTGTTAATTATTTATGTGCAGTTAGCTCGCGAGTTGGTGAGCATTCTGCGCATGTGCTTTAGAGAACAATGTGGCATCTACATGACAACCTTACTTCTGAGACCTGGGGGATCTATTCAGTGCATAACTCACAGCAGGGGGAGAACCACTTCCTTCAAGTGTTAATTAAAAACAATCAACCAACTCCTTCACATGTGAATCAAAACATAATCAGCTTGCCATGGTTTCGTCGCGTTCACTCCATCATTTAAAGATTAAAAACATTAATGCGGCTTCACTTTAACAAAAATAAACAACTGTGGAACAAATTACTTTTTATGAAATCTGAAGATATGAATCTCAATCAAGATCAACATCATATTATCATGCATTCACAAAATATTGAAAAATTACACTGACAAGGAAGTTACTAGACGTGTACTAAAATTGTATTGGTTCTTCCCATCCTCCAGGCCCTTCCCTCAACATAAAAAATGTTACGATGTCTGGCCTCAATTGTCATTACAGGATTTACTCCATTCAGGCAAGAGCTGACGCACATAAGCCGGAGATCTGACAACACATAGATAATGCAATTATCTGAATGAAATAGTGTGCATAAGTGTGTGTGTGAGGTTGTCCATCAATATGAGGACATTAATCCCGTCATAATGCATTTGTTATTTCCAGCCAGCACGTCATGTTCTGCTTTGTTAGGAAAATACACAGTTGGATGCGACGAAGCTCAGGATGCCAGTTCTCTTTCCAAAGTCTTTTAAAAACATACTGCAAAAGCTGACAATGGCAGCTTACTTTTTGGCAAAATGATCTTCTCAAGTCATCAGTCCACCTCAGCGGCTATGACACACTGTAGTCCTGAGAATTGTTGAATCTAGTATGCCCACTGATCTCATAAAAACGTGATCACCTCACAGCTTTATGCAGCTTGACTCGTGAGTCTGACTCGGCAGCTGCCACATGCATGTCAAAGGGAACAGATGGAGGAAGGTACCAAGCCCAAGCATTGACAAGCCTGGTTGTTTTTTTTGTGTTGCTTCTAAACTTTCATGTTCAGTGCTCCACATGATGAAGAAGCCTGTACATTTATTGCTGAACTTGTTAGTTGACCTAAAAATGCAGATTAGATTAATACATAGACTGTGTGCTACAGCCTGTCTCTTCTTGTGAAGTCCACAGTGATCAGTGTGTCAGCAGAGGATACACTGGGCTCAGTCAGAGCCTGATAAAGTATTTACAAGCAAACATCATTTCCTTTCAAGGTACAAAGTTGTCAAAACCTGTAAAATCAATTTCGACCCAGAGTAGCATTGACAAAATTGGTGATTTGGATGATAAAAATATTAAGGAAAAATATTCATGAAAGTTTCAAATGGATTTGTTAATCATCTTGAGTGGAGCAGCAACATTCTGCAGTCATCCATGTGGGCATGGTTAAGCCTATTTCTACTTAAAATTAGCCACCATGCAAAATGTATTCAATATGGAAGTATAAAAAAAGAGAACTAGACTGAAATAGGAACACAATAAGTAGCACCACAAATGACAAATGATAACTATTTCTCATGATTATTACCATACTGTCTATATTGTAGAATTGCAAATACAGCATATGACAATAAAAGAGTGACTGCCCTATATTTTAAGCACTGATATAAAAGATGTTAAGATCTAATAATCCTCAAGGGTCTCAAAATTAAAACAACCATTTGTTTAAAAAAATGTTGATAATTATATAAGTCTTATAAGTGCTTAACCTACTTTTCACAAAGAGGATTTACTGCACTGTGCTCATTAAATACACAATTAATCTTACCAGCTGATGTCTGATTTTTGCATAATCTCCATTGCATTTACCATGTGTCTTTGTTTATTTTATCTCTAAAAAGATGAATAAGCATAGCATTTCCTTACCTGGTCAATAATTGAATCAAGGGTGCTGAGCAGCAGGAAGCCTCGTCCCCTGACCAGGTACTCCCCCAGTGCCACCATGTGACTCTCCTCCTCGTCCTCCTCTCTCGCTTCCGCTCTCTGAGCAACAGCACTGCATAGTTGATGTACGTCAGTCAGGAACTCCCTCGCCAGAGTGTTACTGGCCCCACTCATGTCTGAGCTAGAACAGAAGAAATAAGACATCATACACCTGAGGTACAATGTAATTCTTTCACACTCAAAATAGATTTATGAGGTTTTTATTCATATGAGGAAAATAAAACCAGGATTACTGATATGACTGTAAGCAAAAAAGGAGTGTCCGTATGAACTCGCATGGCACTCCTGCCTTGATGAATCATGATCTGAATTCAGACGTAGCAGAGACTAACTTATCACTTTAAAAGAAAAGAAAATTACTATTGGAAGTAGGTTGAGAAGTCAGTGTATTCAATACATTCAATATGAAAACCCGAAGACAAGCATGCTTAAGTTCACTTGAGACTTGTAACTGTAACAGGCGACAGTGTGACAAAATAGACGAGTAATTGCTGTGTTAAGGTCAGTTCAATGGAGACGACTGCATACCACAGCCAAGTGAGTAACACAACACAAGTAGTGAGATGACAGAGAAAAGAAGCAAAGTCAGCTCTGCTAAAAAGCCTCCACAATATCATTGTAAAACCTTAATCATGAGGTGGTCAAATCAAAGCTTGAAATCTAGACTTGAGTTGCTTGAAGGTTAGAATACAACTTATCCTTATGAAAAGCATTTATAGCGCATCTCCAAGTCAGCATGCTTATGCCTGTTACAACCACATAGACCACTGGCACTGAGCTGCAACTCTCAAAGGAGGCAAACAATTCCCACCTCCCCCGATTCACAGTTTAACACACATATGCATGCAAACACCCACCCTTAACAGGAAATCCCAAATGCACAACATGAATCTAAGACGTACCTCAGGGACAGAGCCATAACAAACAACATTAACAATGAACCAATTTGCAGTTTTCACTCTTATGTGTTTGCTCGGGTCCAAACCAACATACATAAGAAGACACTAATATTAAGAGACCGATTTCAAAAGATCAAAAATACATTTGACCCTCGCTTCAACAGCATACAATCATTTTCATCTTACCGAATGTCACTAGGCCAAATTGCTTCCTCGCACTCATCTTGTTTCGTCTCCAAACTTGACTGGAGTTCTGCTGGCTGTAGCTGCATACCTCCTCACACTACTGTTGACTGAATTTTCTGTTCTGCAGCACAAATTCCATTAAATTGGAATTTCAAATGGAAGCTTTCCAGATTCGCAGCAGATCAGCGTATCACATGAAAGCATGTGATGTCACATGGTGAGGGGACCGGCCTTGGGAATACTGACAAGCCCCCAGGGGCCTTGAACAAGACCTCAGAAGTCAACCATCACTCACAATAACAACCTTTGTGTTTTCCACTAAAACAACTGTTTTGAGATTTCTTCTGATGAGCAAAAGGTCTAATAACATTCTAGCAACAGCACACAAGGCAGTGAACTGCAAACTCGTGCAACTTCTATTCGGTTTTTAATCCTAATTAGTTCCTGACACAATGTAGTTCAATGCAGTTCTATTGTTAATTCTAATTGAGAAAAAGAGGTTGCCAAAAATATTATCCAGAACATTTTTCACGATTTTGAGAAGTGAATTCAACGGCTGTTGAAGTTTCTACTCTATAGCTACATGATGGACATTTGAGTCCCAACTACTGCAGATGTACCACAACACAAAATATTGATTCAAAGCTAACTGTAATACAAATGTATAAAATTACTTATTGTATTTGTGGCATTTGCAATATGTACATACAACAATGGTTAACACTTGAACACTGCTCACCAATTGTATTATTTGCACTATGGTGCATTGACAAATATCTTCCAATTTAGAAGAGGAAGGTATTCTCTTCTGAAACAGCAAACTATCAAGTGACACAATTGTTTCTAGGGACTTTTGGGGCCCCAGGCAAAAGCAACCTGGGGGAACCAATGAATTAATTGTTTTTGGTGCATGTGGACTGTCGTAGTCATTGGTCCTCAAAGGGCCCATTCTCCACTCAGGGCCCCAGGCTTTTTCCTTCCTTGCTTGTTGTGACTCCCTTGATGACGTGTTGTGACAGCAGTTAAAATTCCTTTTCAGTCTAGGTTTGGTTCAAGTATGTCAATGTGCCAAATCAAGATCTAAGTATTTTAGCTATCTAATAAATCCAGTTTTTTGATGGTGTTTTCTGTAATGACTGTGGAGGATAATACAGGCTAGGCCCATGGAATTTCGTGTGACCACAAATTACATAAACAAACAAACTTGGAGAAAGACAATCTCCTTAGTGGAACTCAGAGCTGGGAGAAATGTACAATATTGTCAAAATGCATGACTAAAAGAGATATTCATAAATTAATTGCTAGCATAGATACAATACAATAAAAACATCAAATCCTAACAGAAACACTCAACAGCGAACACATTAATTACTCTGGCTTTTAGGCGGAATCCTGTGATAACAACCACGAGATGATGATTACAGACTTCACAAACAGAGATAACAATTTCCACAGTATCCTTTCACTGGAAAAGACTAAAGCCTTTCACTCTAGCCAAACTCAAATTGTATCTTCCTTTCTGGCAAATTATTGCCAGATCAATTCTGTCAGTGTTTAATTTACTCAGTCCAATTTGATGTGACAAAAAAGTTTTTATTTGGGGAACTTTCCTCAAGGCATAACCTTAACTTAGCTTACTTCCAGCTCATTGATTGTGCATTGAACCGGTTAACATTATGGGCCAAAATCTTGCTTGTTCTTCCCATGCTTCTGCAGTCCACACAATTACAGTAGTACTATAAAGTCCACAAATACACTATGTCAGTTTATATTCAAACAATATGGGGTGATTAAAAGGTTTTTTTTTATTATTATTATTTCAGTCTCTGTGTAGTGTTAACTCTTGTAGTTTGGTTTGTTCATTCAATTCAGGTCCCATACATTTGCATATGATGTGTTCAGATAATCTCCAAAAATGCTTTATAAAACATTGTTGATGATACATTTTTGTATGTAAAGCATGTGTCAGCATGAAAGAGCATTTACTGTGTTTGTGTAGGCAATATCTACAGTTTAGTTTATTCCTTATCTTGCTGGTAACTACTACGATTCATTAATGCAGATAGAAAATGCAAAAAGTAAAAGCATGAAACTTTCAATAGTTGATCTCGAAGAACAAAACATGAACCTGCCCTGAGCTTGTCTTTAAACAAGGACATTTCTTCAGACATTTTAACCAAACAGCCTTTTCTAACTAATCACTTTTCAGCCTAAGGCGGCACATGGCTCATGACTGCTAATGCATTCACTTTCATTTATGCAGCGTGTGTTTTAATGTGGTTCTAAGTGTGTGTGCGTGACTTATTTACACAGAATACAAACAAAAGGTACTCGAGGTACCTAATGTCCCACAATTTTCCTCATCAATATGTAAATCTATGCAGCTAGGTACACTGAATACTAAGGCACTCTGGTTGCATAAGGTCTGCAACCTCTAATGTCTTGGTGGGTAGGAACAAACACGAAAACAAATCTGTCACCTTTGCAGTTATTTCCTGAGATAATAAAAATGAGAAAAATGTTAGCACAGATGCTAAAGATCTGAGATCTAAAAACAGTATGGCAAAGCGCTGTTTTGCCACTCATTGCTGATCTGATGAAAACATTTCCCAAACAAACAAACCTGCAGTTTTATCTGGAGACAAATGTATTTTAAAGACCTCATATCAGATCTGTGCATAGATTCAGGTACTTGCTGATGCCTGACCCATCATTTCTGATGCTTTTATTGGTATCAGAACATCTCTAGTAGTATTTCTCTCATACACACAGTCAGACTTTGGTTACCCATGCCCCAAAATGACACCTACCAGAACTTCAGTGCATCTTTGGTGCTGTGGTTTGGATGATGCTGCACATAATGGAAGAGACAGAGGAAATTCTCCAGACTCTGGAGGCTGACCTGTAAAGATATAGAGACACACAGATACGACATGAGACATAATCAAAGCCACATTATAACTCGCACTCACAAGAAGAGGAATTTAAATCAAACACCAACATTTCATTTGAGAATCCATTATGACGTGGCTTACCATGATGTAATATTTTGTAACTGTTATTCATGATAGTAGTTGCAAAGTGATGTAACTGTCATTAATGTCATTATGTGGAACAGCTACAATTGCAGCACTGCAATATGATACATATGCATCATAAACAGAGAGCACATATTTATACTTTTAAAGAAATGGGAAATCAAAATGACTTAAAACAAATTCAGTCCTTACAACCCCAAGTCATAATCTAGCATTATATAAATGTATTTTGATTATTCATTTTAATTTAAATACTTAAGCATTTAATAATTAAGCATTATAAACACAGTTGAAAAACAGCAACAACAAAAGAGTCCAGGATAATCTCTGAAGCTGTGAAACCAAAAAGGATTCAAAGATGGAATCAGCTTTGTCACAGTGCTGCGGGCAGAGCCTGACGATAGAGCAGCAATTTCTCACCGCTGGAGAGGGAACTGGGACTTTTAGTAACAGCAAAAGCAGACACGCCACCTTACGGCATGTTACTACATTAGTGGTTCCGGGGTAGTGTGTTATAACCACGCCGCAGACATTTGATCTTCTAAGCCAGCGTGCTGTCGTCCCTCGCCCCACACAGGAGCCAGCTGTACACCTTCGCTAATCTGACACCACAGACTGGGTTTATCCAGGCAACACTGATCCCTGACTGAGAGTTGCTGCACTGAGCGTCTGGGTCACTAAGCCAAAGCGTAGACACCACAGAGTGTCCATCACATTACACGCAGTCTGATTTGCGCCGACAGACACTGTGGCATAATTTATTCAATTTATCAACTTTAATTATATACTGTGACACTTTTTTGAAAGAAGGTTTTGTTTTTGTTTTTTTAAATCACTGGGGTTTGTTTTGGAGAGAAGGAAACCTCCTGCGGATAATTCAGTTGGCAATAAAAACTTGCAGAACAGACACTGAAGGCGACAAGGGTGTTCAAGACAGCAACTCCCATGATCCCAACCTAGTTTTGATTGAGATAGTGGCAGTGGTGTTGCTCCATGCTGTTCTTCAGGGTGACAACTGGTGACAACCGTGGCAAGCAAAGGATTGAAGGAAAGAGTTTACAACATTCCAAATATCAGCAACAACAGCACACCTAACCATTTAGCAGCAAGGACACAGATTTCTGCATTGAGTCATAGTGGAATCTATTGGTGTATAACACAGTGAAGGTGACGAACACAGAAAGCAGGTGATGTAAAGAGACCTTTGGAGTAAATATATCATCATTGTCTGAGTCTAGTTTACATCCAAATAAGGCAAAATTGCTATGCCTAACTGAGAATTGTTTTCCCTCTCCATAGCGTTAAAACAACAGTGAAACGTCCAGTGAATACCTGAGGGTCTATCACACTTTTGCTGCTAACTTTCACAGTGCGGAGGACAGGAGCAATATTTGATTCTCTATATTGACTAAAAGATGCAAACACAGTTATCATGCCATTCAAGCTTTTTCATCCATGCACTCACACACACTTCACATTTTAGTGACTGACAGTGCAAGTGCACAGATGGAAATCGTCAGGACAATGTGAGAATACAGCAGGAAGATGTCTGCAAAAACACACTGCTATCTTCATTAGTGAAAGACAAACAGTCTGTGTCTGGACACAGTTTTCTGGATTTTGGAGTCTAAAGGCAGCTTGAAGTTCCAAGTGGTGAAGATGCAGAATGGACCACACTCACCAAGGTCAAGGAGAGAGTGACTGCTGACCAGCTGAGGCAACAACCCAACCAAGCAGAGAGGGGGGAATTGATGGGTGGGAGTCACTGCAAACCAGGGGGCTGGGCAACATCCCACACAGGAGATGAGGAAAAGGAAGAAAAACAAATGCATGGCTCATGAGAGAGACAGGAGAGGACAAGGGGGAAAACATAAAAGCAGACAATAACATAAAGATGAAAGAAATAAATGTAGCATCGGTTGAGAGCAAAGATAAACAGAGAGAGTGACTGGCAGGAAATCAAAGCCTCAAGGTTTCTTAAACTGATCAGTTAAAGAAACAAGCCCTGAGGCTTCACTGGGGCTGTGCACTCACTCTAATGAATCTACCAAATGAGCATATGAAATGACTCAAGCTCGTCCTTGTGTTATCAGCGTACCTGTTATGGCCATATTACTCATATAGGAAAGGGAAACAGGGTGGCCCATTAGCGATAATGCTAATTCCCCAGAAACTGACTTGTTCTGAATGGCAAACAGTTTATTCTGAATTGTTTTTGTTGCATTATTTAAAACAAAAAAAAAAAACATTTGTTGAAAAAATAATTTATTATGCAATGGAAAATCAACTTGAGTGAAAAAGCAATTTAGATATTGTGATTACAAGACATGGTTTTAGTGAATCTTTTTTAGTTTTATTTTATGATTGATTTATATAAAGGTCTGCAACATGTCAACAGTGTGGAGCAGTATTTTCTGGGGGAAATCGCTCTTGGCCAGAAAATCTAACACGAACTTTCTGACTTACAAGCCAAAATGGCTAGATGAGACTAGATGAAACAGTCAGTCAAGCATATATTTTATTACCTGCCAAATTCTTTTTGGCCCATATACATATATTGTTTATGAACAAAAAACTCATTTTCTTCAAATTAAAACTTGAATTTAAAATTGAGCAGTGCAGATCCTTTGTCTCCCCCCTCTGGCAGTGAGTAACTTCCCCATTCACGCATTTATGATACCATTGATGGCTATTATTTTTATTCTTTTTCCTGGTCCAGGATGGTCAGATTTGTCTGTCAAACACCAGAACTGACAAAGACACTTGACTAATAATACCTCTACACAACACACTTGATCAGTCAGGGTGGCTTTACCTGAGAAAAATAACAAACAGGAAGAAACAACATTTCACAAACAATCAGCATATATATAGTGAAGCTGCTGTACTGCTCCAGAACAAATTCACATCCTGATAAAGACGGTTATCGTTTAATCTTCCACACTGAACTGTGACCTGCCTTTATCCAACGCAGTGATCATGCGAGGTCTTGTCATGGGAGTCTGATGGCTGAGTCACTCATGTTGGTACAGACTTTCCTCTCTCAAGCTCTCTTTGGATAATTGGGTAGACTACAACTTGGCAGAGGCAGTGAAAGCGATGTGATCCCGAACTCGTGAGAGAGGACGTGGGGCATTGGTTACGCAATGTTTTTTTCCTGTTTGAGATCCCTACTGATCTAATTTGACATTTGGGTTATGAGCATCATGAGGAGCCCCTAACGTTCCGCATTTCCTCACAACCTACGAGTCAGAGATGAGGACCGCTTCAAACAACACCACAAATAACCTTTTTCCCCCCGTTAACGCAGTTTCTGTTTGTAACAGAGCCACACGGTCACAAGCGTAGCCGCTGAGCAGGAAATGAAAATACTTGGCTCTCCGCTTCATTGTTTTCATTACAGGGAGATAACGCACACGCTGGTGTAGAGTAAAATTAAAATCAAAGAAGCCATCTCTGCCCTCTCTTCTCCCTGGTGGCCTGAGGGAGAGGTCTGACTTTATAATATGCCACAGGGTGGAAAAAGCTGAGGGAGAGGACTGAGACTGACTGGGTCCAGAATGAGAGAGATTAATTATTCATCCACTCAATCAAGCGTTTGGAACAGCCCTGAAGACCAGAGCAAGTAAGAGTCAGGCTGGAAATGAGAGCAGAACAATAAAACCCATAAACATGATACAGATATGAAACATGTCCTGTGGTCAGCCAGCAAGGCTAAGAAAGCCACTTCTCTCAGGACATCATCATCAGTATCAACAAACTATGGTCAATGCAGTGTGATGATCACAAGATACGTATTATGATCAAAGCCTGACCACATGCTTTTATGTTCGGCCCGGAGTCCTTAAATTTCACTCAGCGTACAACAATTATTCATAAGAGATATTCTAAAAAGTGGAGAAGGGATAATGGCAATAGATTCATACACACACACACACACACACACACACACTAATGGGATGCCATGTGCTTAAAATGAGCAGGTGAGCACTGTAGGAGGTTTGAGTGAAAACATCATGAAATAAGAATTTTTAGCTAAGTCCCACCCACACTACCTACTGTGGAAACATGACATACAACAAATATCTAGTCCCACAAAAATGCACCGATCTGTGATCTGTGTCTGAAACACTTCTATATTCTTTGTCCCAGAACAAATTAACATGTGTTAGTGACATTTTTTTTATGTAAATGTCAGCATTTTATTGGATAGTTGAAGTCATCCACTCTCAAAACAAAAAAGGAAATTATACCAACTGCTTTCAGTCTTACTGTGCCTTAGTTGCACATTAGCTTGTGATTTGTGTAAACGTTATATTATTGTTGCTTACTTACTTTATTATAGTTGACCTACGTGTCAGACAAACTGCACAGGATATTGTCTCTGGAATTGCCTCCATGGAAACAGTGTTTGCCATCTTTACTCCCTCCTTAGATTGAACTGCATTGTCCCTGATGCTTCGCTCAACAAGTTTAATCTTCTTTAGACAAGGATTTGGGGCTTTACCACAGATGGAATGTGCAGCACAAACCCGATCTTACAAAGCTGTATAACCCAGGTTTTTTTCCCTTTCAGGCAAACAGTGTGTGGTTAAAGATTATGTGACAATGACGACATTTTCATTAAAACACATCACATTTATAAACTGCCAAAAACTTAAAAAAGTCATGTTAGAGTATTTGTAGAATGATACTTACAAAAGTCAAATCACACCTCAGATGAAATGTATGCAAAGAGCAGAATTAGTCCAGGAAGGTATCATTAGATCAATACCTGGAAATCTCGAGACTCATCAGTACCAAAGACACAAAAAGTGAAGTCCTCCCAGTAACTCACTCGGGTGTTTTGAAACATCCTGTTAGCTCATATGAAACTGAAACTGAAAAATCTGAACACAACAAATGTCTCTTGCTTGTCCGTTGAATTCTGCTCAGTCTGTACAGACTGAGCAGAATTCAAGATGTCCCTGCAGATCTGCCAAGTCCTTCGATATGGAATACACCAAAGTGGCTCCAGAGGGATAAATGATTATACTGGTATTACTATTCCAATAGGCTACCTGAATAAGATATGTGATAAGTAATTTGGATTATAGTGGATTCCATAAAGTAAGTGCTTTTATCAAATACAGTGTGTACACTGTATAGATAGTAGGAGGACGAATGCATTAACAGGGAATCTAACCCTTGCACCAGAGCTAAACTACTTTGAAAGCAGAGAATGCAACAATGTTTTATCTCTTGAGAGCATTTCTGCTCTCTCATAGAAGTTTCAACCAAGAATGACAAAAAACAGGAAAGCAGAAGGCCAAGATCAAACTTTCAGTCAGAGCTCCATACAATGAGCCACCACAAAAAGGGGAAGGGGGCTTTTTTTCATGGTACTTTACAGATTAGTGCAGGAGAAGGTCTCTTTGCCCTACATATTTCCCTGTCAAATATGATCACAGAATAGCTTAAGGCTCATTTATGCTCAATGCTAGATACGTGTACAGAAACTAAAGCCGTCTCGGTTCAATCATATTTGTCTTCAGGATGCAGAAGAAAAAGAGCACTACTGGCTGAAATTGTAGGGAGGCCAAGTAGCCATAAGCTAAAGTATGACATGGGATACATTTTAACAATGGTGGAGCTTTTTGAGGAGAGGTTGCAAGTTCGTAAGAAACCACAGGCGTCTACATAATTTTACTTTGCCCTAGAACAAGGACAAACATTCACTTTTCCCTCTTTCCTTCAAGGTACATTATCAGTTTGTCAGAAACTTTACTCTTGACTCTGATCTGCTCCCTAGGGGATGAATTGCGAAACAACCCTGTCAACATA
Organism: Pseudorhombus dupliciocellatus; assembly: GCA_016785235.1. Taxonomy (NCBI): domain Eukaryota; kingdom Metazoa; phylum Chordata; class Actinopteri; order Pleuronectiformes; family Paralichthyidae; genus Pseudorhombus; species Pseudorhombus dupliciocellatus. Next base: position 1,147,137 of record JAFBJW010000127.1, on the reverse strand, counting down.
AAAGATGCATTGAAGTGTGTGGGTATTTATGTAAAATCTCTCTACATACAAACAGGCACTATCAATGAGCTTTTACAATGTGCTGGGTCTAAAACAGGGGCCTTTCAGTTGTTCACATCCAATGTTAACTGTTGTTCTAAACACAAGATATACTTTAGGTGAGAACCTAAGGTGCACATTTGGTGCTCAGATGTGATTGACACAAGAAGCTGGAGCAATATATCATGCAGAAGCAGTGCAGCAGCATATGTGCGCCACAGCCCGTCATTGTGTGTCCCCAACACATTTATTTAGGAGAGAAAGCTACAGCATCAGCAAACTGGCAAGCACAGATGTGCTCACTTAACCATCTCTCTGCATGACACACACACTTTGACAACTGCAGAGGGGACAACTGGCGGAGCAAACGCAGTCGTCCCAAGGGAGTTGTCACAACAAAAAGTGACAGAAAAAGTTACCATTAATAGAAAGGCAGAGCCTGTCTGCTGCAGCCCAAGCGTTGTGATCACCATGGTAACTGCGAACAAGCCAGCACCATTTCTTCAGCGCACACCCTAATGCACACCAATGTGATTAACAAAGCTATGAAGCATAATAAACCACCACAGACGTGAGGACAATTGAGGAACCTAGCCATTACTTCTAAGAAAGACAAAACCCCAAAGGGTTCTTCTGCGGCTATTAGCTTTAAAAATGAGAGCAGGTCTGTCTTTGCAGCACGACTCACATGTGATAGAGCAGAAATAATGAACTATCACAAAGGCTAAATAAGCTCATCTGTATGTGTGTGTGTGTGTGAGAGAGAGAGAGCGTGCACACTCAGGGCAAATCAGTCTCTTAGGGCTGCAGTCCGATCCTAATCCATGTCTCGTGATCCGGCTGCTGTGAGTTCTCTGAAAGCAGGATGGGAGAGAAAAGAGCTGCAGTGGCCCGACAGAGATATGAAAATCACCGTCACTTACTCCCGCAATGTGCCTGCACCAGAGCATTGAGTGCTCTTACACTGCAGTACTGGTGAACAATCTGTGGTTCACACCTGCCTCCACCGTTGGGGGTGACTTAATCCCTCTACTGCCGCTCATCCTATAGTCATATTTTTAGCTATAAACAAATGGCAGATGCAGGATTCAAATCCGGTCCCTCTCAGCACAGGGGTTGGTTTTACTTAAGAAGAGTTCGAGTTATTTTTACTACCCACTCATATAATTACCTACAATTCTCTGCAGTCTTACGACAATGTTCTGCTTTTCTATGGATAAAAACAGACATCCTGTCATCTCCTTCATGTACAGATATTACATTTGATTTTTTTGTCTGAATGAGTTTAACAAGTACAAACGCAGAAACAACAAAAACAAACATTTGTGTGTTATGTGTGTTGCAACTGACTGCGTGAGCTCTGACTCACATACAATTTGGAACAGCTAAAACAGTAAAGTGATTTAGTAAGCTTGAATGACGAAGGGCAGGCTAAGAGAATGTATCTGACCAATGTTTGCTACTGTTACATGAAGTGACCTTTTATGCCACTTTTGGACCGAGCAAATCTGATACCAACACCAAAACCCCACAACTATCTAGTAAGCATTTGTGGATAAAAAGCTGCGACTTTCATTGACATTTTAAAGCTGAAAACAAAGTCTCACTGTATCAGTGTTTTCTTACTGGACCACTAGTTTCCTGGAAATGAACAGGAACCACTCAGACAAGGAACCCAGATGTGAGGCCGATTCACCCCCATGACCCCTTGAGTGCCTACCTGCAGGTCCGCTCCTTGAAGTCTACAGTCCATGTACTTTTCCCACGCGTATGACAGCTCAGTCTGCTGTGGACCTGCCATGTCGTTCACCTCTCCAGGTGCAACACCAGCCAGGGCAGAATCAGAGATGCCAGCCTTCTTCAGGGTTCCTTTCTGATCCTCCAGGTGACTGGAAGTGGTCCGGACAGCACCGAACGAAGCCCCAGCTTCCTGACTCTTTCATAGCAGGGTCATCGTCCACTGCCAAAGCTTTGCCACTTTTAAACTGGAGATCTGCAGAAAAGCAGTCAGCGAAAACACAATCAGCCCGAGAGGCACCTCTATCCGCGCGCAGACATGCAGAGACCCCGCGGCATGTGACGCACCTGAGCCTGAGGTGAACAGAAACTTCATCCACACCAGCGGTGCAGCATTACCAAAACAAAACGGAGTCCGCTAGCTAGCTAGCTTCGTGACACAACGTCGGAACAACTCGTGTCCGGTGCAAAATCTGATTTCAAAATAAAAGTATGACGCTTGTGGGTAACTAAGACTTCGTACTATACTTCAGACTACTACTAATCTTACTGATTTTAACTCAGTTTACTACTTTAATGTTAGCCATCTATTTACAATGGAGACCCACAGTGCTCATAAATATACGAATTACTGTGGCAGTAATAGGATTAAAATAAAGGTTTTCCAAACCACTGAGCAGCAACTCATGAAACAAACGTACCTTTGTATAGTAAATCATGTGTATTGTATAAATTCAAGAGGGTATAAAATACACCTGTTCACCCACCTACATGCATTTCACTCTTTCAGAACATTTTTAAACAACTACTTTATTTATGCAATTTGTCATGAAAGCATTTGCTGACACACCGTCTCGTGTATTTTTACTTATTATTATCATTTCATTTCAGAAAAAGGCGCATTGTAGGACTTTTACTTTGAAAGCGCTGCTCAACAGCTGTGCTATTTGTTCAGCTAGCTTGACCGCAAAATAAAAAAAAAGCTCGATGTATATTATCTAAATTTTTAACAATGAATGCTTCTCTAGAATCGAAGCTGCTCAACCCAACGAGCTGGACGACATGTCCGCATGAGAGAGCTGCGTATCCCGGTTGGATTCGTCTCGCGAACAATGCTTATGTTAGCTATAGCATCGCACTGTGGATGGCAGCTGTCAAATCAGTGGCGGGGAGAAACGAACCCGTCGATAGACAAAACAAACAGACGGACATTCCACAAACACGACTTGCTTCACTTCATACTGCACTGAAGCTCCGGGCGGGAGGAAATCATTTTCATACAAACCTTGGTTTGAATAGGAGCCTGCTAATGTTAGCCTCCGTCAGACAGACACTGCTGTGTGTGTGTCAATAAACCCTCAGACAGGACTGCAGGAGCAACACATTGCTGCCCGTTTCCTTGTCTGCTGGCTCTCGTTGACGGAGGAAGAGAAAACACGATTTACTTTGGATTGTGATTAGCTATTTTATTTCTGCAATGATTTGAGTTTGTTGAGGTTGTGTGTCATTACATTTGCACTTGCATTTTTGATTTACCTTACATTTATGTACTTAGTCATGTTTATAAATAGAAGGGGATCTGAAATAGATGACATATGGTGCTATGGTGTTTATAGTAATTTATATTTAATGTTTAGAATGTTGTAGAAAACTTGGAGCGGAGAGCGTGAATAAGGTTACCCAAAGTTAAATGTCTCCGTTTTTGCTGGTAGTCGGGGTACTAAATTCACGGCAGACAAGTTTTAGGGAATAAACACCACGGTAGCCACCAGGCGCTCTGAGCCGGTGACCCGCCTACTTACCCATTCTCCCCCTCCTATTGGTCAATGGGTGGATTATTCGCCTATCACTCAAATCCTGCGGCTCAGGGGAGTGGTGGTGCGTTTGAGGTCTTCGTAAAATTTCGAGAATTAAAAATAATTGATTTTTTTCGATGGTATGTTTAATTTTGTTTATTTTGTGTCACAGTCTACTTCAGATTTGCCATTTGTTCAACCTGTATGTACTACAACATAAACCCCTTTGTAACTTCTGCTGCATGCTACATATATTTGTAATACAGTCTACTAAACACAAGGTGCTGCTGTTGTTACAGTAAAACCAGAGACACAGCAGGCCCACATGTTAGAAAAATGTTTATTCTTTTGTTGCCCAGCATATAAACACATCCCACCAGTTTGCAACAGACTCTTACAGTCATATTCCACACGAATACGTCCATGAGACAACCTATGGGATCAGCCAAACATGAGATGATGTCATGCGTTGCTGTGATGTATTTCACATTAAATTATGTATCCCTTGAGCTTTATTCTCAGAATATGTGCACTCAGAGAAATAAGTCCACATAATTGTGTTTATATTTACAATTCTTAAAGGTAAAATGTGATTTTTATAAAGGCATATGGGAAATGTAGAAAAACTGGAGATAAGCATAACACTGAGAAATAAACAGGCACAGTAATTTCACCTCTGGTTTACAGTGGCATTTTCAGCAGCTATAGTTTAGTAATGCTGAGTGGCTCCTAATTTGCTGTCAAACGACCAAACATCGTGTATGTCACCCCCTGACGTCAGTACCCGCTGTCTCTCTCCACGCAGTTGACACCCACTGCGTTGGTGGGACACTTGCAGGAGCGCCCGTTGGGGGTTGCTAAACAGAGGTGAGTGCAGCCCCCATTGTTCACAGCACAGTAGTTTTGTCCTGGCGGAAGGAGAAAATTACACAAGCACCCATCAACGTCAGTGCGTTTGTATAAATCATCAGCCACCACAGTGAGGAACAGCAGGAAAGCATCTCCACTATTTGTTAAACAGATACATGCTTACTCAAAAGAGACACATAGCAAACTCCAGATGTTTGGGGCCCCACTCCCTTGGCTCCACATTCTCTGGCTTCATACATGAAGCCTTATCAACAGGGGAGGATGAGGCTGCACAGTAACATCAGTCATCCCTCCTCTAAATAATGAATACTATAGGCAGAGAGTTCCTCCTTGCACATTCTAGTCAAGCAGAGTGAACCTGGGATTCGTCTGCTCTCAAAATGCTTCACAGAGGGCACAGGGGTCATGACACTGGGTTGCTCTGCCGTGAAGAGCAAATGGACTGGATTATGAATGCAACTCAAAGGTAGCCCCACTCTCCCACATGAGCACAGGTCATCTAGTTCTTAGAATACTTCTCTACTTGTTGTGAATCAGTGTCAGGTGGCATTCAAAGACCACTACATACACAAAAACATGGTTTTGAACATGAAAGAGACAATAGAAAATACATCACCCAAGGTCTTCAAAATGGTTTATTACCTGAAGGACACTGGGCATAGGCTGTGGTGATCCCATATAACTTGGTCCGCTTCTGCGGCTGGAACTCGTCTGATTCCGTGCCAGCATAGTGATCTACTGCAACCATGGCATCCCTGTTGTAAACACAATAATCACAATCGTTTAGAAATCAGGGACAAACCCAGCTTGGGAAATGTCGGCATCCTGTCTCCCTGTGTTTTGTATAAAGTCTGTCAAGAATGAGTAAGGGCCAGTGTGGGTTTCTCTGTCATAGCTGACATAGTTTGCCGTTTGCCGAGTGTCCCTCCCCCACCACCATCACCTCTCAACCTCCTCCAGCAAGGCAACAGCCCTGGCAAGATCACAGGGAGGCCCATGGTAGGTCACTAAAAGACGCTGAGGCTGAGAAATTGCAAGCAGCTGCCACTTTTTAAGATGCCTCCTCTCACACACACACACACACACACAAACAGATGCCCCAACCCCCCGCCGTCTTGTAGTGGCTAACATACAGAATCATGGAGCTTTTTGACTTCTATCCCACCCACTCCTTGACTCTTGCGCAGAACAGTGACTCATGGATTCATGTTGCATTAAGTCCTTGATGCCCCATTAACATTGGCTCACATTTATAAACATCAAACTGTTTAATTTATAACAATAAAACAAGTCAAACCTCCTCCAGTCAGTGTAGTAGATGTTCTTCCCATAAGAAGTCATTCCGAATGGGTACAGAATCCCCTCCATAACCTTTCTGCGATCACCCCGGGCGGGATGCATGCACTCCATTTTATGTGTGCCTGCAGGGGAGAGGTAACACGTCGTGCTGATCACAAGGCAGACATCATCTCAGACATGAGTCATCTGTCTGAGGTCTACCTGCATCTGCCCAACAGAGCAGAGAGCTCTGAGAGTCATATGTCAGGCCGTTCGGAAGGCCCAGGTCATCTTTAACCAGCACCCTCCTGTTGGATCCGTCCATGTAAGAGGTCTCGATCTTGGGAGCGTCGCGGTTCCAGTCAGACCAGTACAGATTACTGATGCAAGAACACACATGTTATCGGTTCACTGTAGAACTGAATAATAAACACCAACGATCAAGGAAAATTACAACCTGACCATCGCAAAATCAAAGGTCATTGAAGTCATTTAATCCTGAATAGATTAGAGAAAATGGATGCAGAGACATTTACTGGAAAGTCCCCTGAAGACAAATAATTCTGGAAGCAGCCAAAAAAGGCCAAATGTTAAAATAATTATAAATTTAAAAAATATCATTCTGGTGAGAGCATTGTCTTATTTTGTGTGATGGGATTATTTTTCAGTTTTTGGCCTGTCTTTACAGAATTTAGCAAAGTGTCCTTTTTGGGACACCTTTCTTTTATCAGTACAATGAAACTTAACGAAGTTCCTATGATAAAAAAAAGTAGATAAAAGTTTTACAGACCCATTTGGGGAGTCAGTGATAATAGCTCGGGGGTTGACGAGATCAGAGTCTATAATGACTCGGCGCTGAGTCCCGTCCAGTGAGGCAACCTCGATGTGATCCTTCACCGAATCCGTCCAGAACATAGTTCGTCCCAAGTGATCGATGGCGATACCCTCCGGACTGTGCAAATCTGTCGAAGAGGTCACATGTCTCATTTTCATGTCTCATTGTCTGTAAATGGCAGAAACTGGAAAGACCCAGTAGAATGAGGGAGCGGTGAACAGTGGCTACCTGATCTAATGACAGTGATGGGCTCGCCCCCCTGGATGCTGGCCTTGCTGATGGAGGGAGAAGTGATTTCTGTCCAGTAGACCATTTTCTCCACACAGTCGTAGGCCACTCCGATGATCACCTTCTCCTGTGGAGAGGTCAACAACCAATCTTTGAAGTGGAGCAGATGCGTTTTTTTGACATTAACGTCCAGACATAAATCCAAACAAAGACAGCCACATACCAGCTGCTTTGGAAATCAGCGGAACAAGAAATGCAGCTCGCAATTCTGGACTGATGTTAGTAATTAGTGTGAACGTCACCATGTGCATCCAATAAAATGCGAGCCGTGACAGCATGGAGCAGATGGGGGGGAAATCACAGAGCTAGACTGCAATTGTAAACGCCAGCTCGGGGACAGACTGTTGAGTAAGATAAACACACAACGTCCTGCTACTTTTTGGATTGTTTTCGCCAGCATAATCTGAATGTCTTATGCTTGGCAGCTGATTGTGTGGACATGCTAGGATCTTACAAGCACGTGAATGTCATGAACCCTCTTGAATACACCAAAATATTGAATCGGAGCACATACTTTAACTAAGGACCCTTTCATACACACACACAAGATGATTCAGCTCTCCCAGGAAGATGTTTGTATTAAGGGGAAATATGTCTACCAGTTACATTCTGGTAAATGGCTCCAACCATAACAAGACTGCAAATAAAATGAATCACACAAAACCACTCAGACCACGTTTAAAGCCTCTCCTCTAAAAGACACTGATATTAAGATAATAGAGCTCATACCTCCACCGAGGCCCAAGTGTCTCCTCATGAAACTACATTAACTAGATCCAGATTTTGATATGGATCAATTTGAATACACTGATAAATATGAGACGTTTTTTCCATCACAGTCCATGAATTATTGTTTGCAAAATCAATAAAAATGTTGAAGCAAGAAGAAGTCATTTCTGTATCATTTCTCCTGGATCTGGACCCCCTCCCACTGCTTTCTTGCATAAAGTCTTTGGAATAGTTGAGGACTTACAGGGAGATGGAGGAGAGCCTTAGCACCATCCTTTTTCATGTTATAACCTTCCAGTGGGACGTGCTCTATCCTGCCGCTCTGGGCAAACAGCAGGTGGGTTCCTGAGGGCAGGGGGTGGACGTCGGGTCGAGGGTTTGGTCCGACCGGTGGTGACCCACCGTCATGGTTGATACCTACCAGAGACAGACCCAGAGAAATCAGCCTGAAATGTGCCTTAAATCACTGGTCTCCTCTGTCCTGCTGTGGTCTCTCGCTGTGAAGCGTTCCACAACTCATTTACTCACACATAGGTCTGCTGCCAGGTCCAGACCGAGACCCAGAGATCTCTTGTCCATCCCGGTCCACGCACCAGCAGTATCCTGTACTGCCGTGGCACTGCATTGGTTCGTAGGCACCGTGCTCATCGCATGTTGGTATGTACTGTCCGGCCGCAGGACGGGGGCCTCGTGGACCAACCTCTGTCACACTGAGGAGACTGTCTCTGTGGCTCTCGCACCTCGTTTTTGTATTCCCTGAGGAGAAAAATTCAAAGTGTGTGTGGGCAGCACTAATTCATCCTTAAGCTCATTTATGTTTCCCTTTGTCTTTGGCTTTAAATTCAGCAACATTAAAAACTCCCCCATGTCTTACAGCATTAGGTACAGTGAATTCCTTCTGCCATCCAGAAGGAAATGGAAAACAGGTTCCAGCTGGCTGTGGCTGAGGAGCTCATTTCCAAGTGAAATAAACGCAGTAAATGCAGTGAACAAAGCCGTGAATGAAACTGATCCATTTTCCATTTTGTGCTATTATGCATACAACTACAGAGCTATTCCTACTACCTGTCTGAGCTCCATTCTGATGATACACAGACTGAATGCTACGTGAGACAATGGCACGCTGTTTATGAAGGATGCCAGGTTTACTCGCCGATGAGCGTCTCACCTGGAAAGCAGGAAAAGCCGTCGCCATAGTAACCTTGCCTGCACTGGCAGGTAAATGATCCCTGGGTGTTTCGACACACAGCATCCTGATGGCACCTGCCTGGCTGGCACTCATCTATGTCTTGAGGGAGAAAAAAAAAAAGAGGGTGAGTGAGGACAGAGGAGACTCACGACGGGCTTAAATCATTTCTGTACGTCCTATCTGCCGTGTCCTTTTATAGTCAAGGTTCTACAGTATGGTCCTGGCCCTCAGAGCACAAAACACCAAGCCAAGAATGGAAACTATGAATGAGTGCTACTGAGGCTACACACCCACTCCCCATAAGAAATGCTCATCTGCTTTTTATGGAGCACTGCTCAAACACCACAGATGTGTTATGCAACCTATCTCACCTCCTCCCCCAGTCCTGAGCAGCTGTTTTAATCATTTTAGTCTCCACATGTTGGATTTGACTACATGTGTTCCAGGACTACACAACTCATTTTCCATTTACACACTTGACTGGCAACGGTTCACGTTACCGCCAACCATGTGACTTTGACTCTGGTTTCAGTGGATTTTTTTTGTTTTCGTTGAACATTTCATCGTCACATGATGAGGCCGTGGCAAGGAGAGTCTGTTTTGAAAACTCTCCTTGTAAGTAGAACAAAGGACGCTCTATTACCCGCCATCTAAGGATGAACTTCCAACAGCATTCTGACAGACAGCCCAAAGCAACAAATATGACATCGTTTGCACAACGCCCTTGTCAGGTCATGTCTCCATGATGATTAATCTGATAACGTGAATGATAAGAATTTCTCAAATTTCCCATTCTCTTTGCACACATCAACACGAGGCCTGAAGTGTGCCACTGGTATTATTTATATATTTTGCAACATTCAATTCAATTCAATCATGAAGTAATATACATTTGCATTAATTCACTTCAACAAAATTATATATTTATAATTGATAATATCATAAATTATATGTAATCATTCTGTCTTGTTTTTCCATTTGATTTCATTTCCCTTTTAATTTCAGAACTGCTCTGTTAAAGTTGAAGGTGTGTGCATCAACGGATCAAGCGTGAGTGGACGCATTAGGAAATGAATTAGTCATTAAGGTATCACAGGAAAACAGTTGTAGTTGTGTAGTACCTTGGCAGATTCGACCGTCTCCTATGAACCCCTGGAGACAGGAGCAGATGTAGGACGAGCCCCCGGTGTAGCTGCACTGAGCGCGCTCAGGAATGTCACAGGTATGGGTTCCTTCTTCGCAGGCATCGACGGGTTGCCTAACCTCTGAGAGGGGAGGAGGGAAAGCGAGAAAACATGAGGGGTGTGTTAAAACACACACTTTCTACGTGGTAATCTGTTCAATGATGTTACTGCCCTTTGTGTACTTATGATAAGTACGCATAAATGCAGTTTGTCTTGCTCACCCTGGTCTTTCAGTGCCTTTAATTACAGTTTGTGTCTGTGCACCTCAAACACCCCGAGAGATTTCTCAAATATGCAGTTGTGCTCTGTAGCACGCAAACCCCACTTACCAGTACAGGTGTGCCCATCGCTGCCGAACTGATATCCCTCTTCACATTCACAGCGGAAGGTCCCAGGCTGGTTGTTGCAAATGGCGTGGAAGCCACAGATCTGAGGGTCATCTCTGCACTCGTCAATGTCTGATAAAGAGAAGAGGGAACTATCATGTGCTAATAACGTCCACATCCCGTCAGAGCTGGGGCTCACATCAGTGTCCTCCATGGTCAGATGTAGGCAGATCAGAGAGCTTTATCAGATTTCCTAATTACAAGTGTTTTAAAATAGCATCAGTCTGAAATACATCCTTCCGTCTCCTGCTGTATGTGCTGTGGAACTTCCTGTCTGGTCTCGAACGTGATAGCTCTTCGCTCCTATAGATGTGAGGACCATGCCTGATATGTGAACCCACCCTGGGAATATGGGACACTCCATGTGGGAGTCCCTCTGCTAATTGGCAAGATTGTGCAGTTCCCCAGGAAGGAAGGAAGGCTTTACACAGTCTGGGTTAATTAAATGATGGCTCTTAACAGATGTGGAAACAGTCGGATTTGCTTGAAACCAGGGAATACATGGAATAGTGGAGAGATTTAAGAGGCTTACGATGATACACTTGTCGTTCTTACCATAACATGTGCGTCCGTCGCCGTTGAATCCAGCAGCACACTGGCAGGTGACCTGGTTTCCAACTCCAGGTCGGCAAACAGCGTTGGTGTCACATCCGTGTCGCCCTGTGAAGCACGGATTCTCTTCTGGCTGCCCTCCTGAAATTGAGTAGGGGGGAGAAAAGTAGGACAGCGTTGTTATGACACAATTAGCAATTTGTTATTGAAAAAATTTAAAGAAGACTGTCTTTTGCTCAGGAAGTTATACGTTGTATTCCAGGAAGGAAGTGAGCGCAGACCCAAACAAGAAAAGACAAATAACCCCTATGATCTCACCGTTGACATCACCAACTTTGTTGCTCATGGCGAAGCGGATGAGCTGGTTATTAGCATCGTACATGACAAAGACCTGGTCCACACTCAACATCTGAGTCGGTTTGATGTCTCTAGCCGTCTCGTCGTGCTGGCAGCTCTGGAAGCTGATGGTCTGACGCCACTGGTAGGTCCTGGTGTCAGTGGAGCCATCGGGTAAGCTCACTACATAGTCCCGAGTGGAGGATGAGGTAATCACTGGAGGGAAAGATTTACAAAGATATCGCTTAATAAAGAGTCTTTACTTTCAAAAGCCAAAAATGCTTGGACGTGAAAATATTGAGGCTCACAGTTGTTGCTGTACTGGTAGATCTCTGAGTAAGGTTCCATCTGCACTGTGGCTCCGAGAGGCACCTCAGGGACCCGGCCTTCCAGGGTGGTGCTCACCACCAGGTGGTCATGCTCATCGATGCCTCTGAACTCCTGCTTGATGGTCAGCTTCTCATTCCCTGGCAGAAAGGTCACCTCGGCCTGACGTGTGAACTCTCCCCCTTCAGAGGACAGAGAAGAGGTTAACTTTAAGACCCTGGCCCTGGATGAACTTTGGCTAGCCGCCATCTGTCTGAGCTGAGGTAATGTGAGCGGAATTCAGCTGGAATTCAGTTGGAACTGCAGCTGTACGGCAAACTGTGCATGTAGCAGCTCTGTGGGAAAATATTTATTCTTCCTGAATCTTCACTTTGTTTTTCTAGACAGTCATTACATATTGTATAAGACTGATTGTGCAATGGTGGATGTTCTCCCCTCACCGATAATACTGAAGCCGTTCTTGAAGCCAGGCTGCTCCAGAGCAAAGGCCCATCCAATCACACCACCGAGGGCAGACAGGGGTTGTAGGGAGGGCCCAAGATTTTGCAGGATGTCGCTGATGGCGACGTACGATCGGCCGTCATTAACAACGACGTACGAGTGCAGATCGTTGCCGGTGAACTCCAGTGGAGAAGGAGAGTTGCCCACGTACACTTTTCCGTGCACTTTACCGTTCATCCGCTGTGGTTTTCCTGCAAAAACAACCCCGGACCATCACAGTTAGTCACAGAGGAAAGCAACCTAAAACCTCACTGCTGCACTCATGAGATCTGGCCCATCTGCTCAGATTAAATTCGTGCGCTGTGAGGACCCTTGAGGAACAGGAAGTGACTAAGACAAACAGCCAGACAGATGCTGAAAGACCTCGCCAACATCTGCCAGCTATTAAGAATTAATAGATTCAATTGTCTCTTCACAATGAAGTCTTTAAACAGTTTTTCCTGGAAGTATTTTACACTGGTGTAGTGTGTTTAACATATAGAAAATAAAATAAAATAAATAAAGAATATATCTGATTATATATTTTTATAGTTTTATATTTATCTCATTCCAATTTCACTTATAGATATAAAATTTCATTACTGGGCTTAGAGACTAATACTGCCTTATGTCTAATCTTAAATGCTGTCTTTTCATTTTTTAAATGAAATTAATAGTTTAGATATTATGTAATTAAGCTGTTAGGTCTGTCATATTTAAATGTTTCCAGCATTTATAATGGCAGTTAATGATTAGATCAAACATGGATGTACCCTCTGCCACACACTGTATCCCGTTGCCATAGAAGCCCGGCCTGCAGTGGCAGCAGTATCCGTTAGAGTAGTCCTTGCAGTCAGCAAACTGGGAACACTTATTCCTGTTGTTCGCACATTTCCCAAGGTTATATGAGAACACTGAAAACAGAAGCAAAAAGCAAGAACATATGATTAACTCTAGATCTCGTACAAAAAAGGGCTCAGTTTATTTCAAAACTGCGTGTCAAAAATCCTCACCGTCTACATTTATATCTGTGTCGTCCACCACCACCACTTCTGGGTTCTCCGGCTGATGTGGCTGATACTGAACAGAGTGAACTTGGATCTGCTCTTCCTCGGGTTCATATGGAGGGTACTCTACCTGCTGTCCATTGGTGTACACAGGCCCCCTTGCATCAGTGTCGGCCTCATGATCAATGGGGGCCGCATGGGTCGGGGCCTCAGTGGGCAGGTCAGTGACCTCACCTGGAGCCACATTGGTAAAATAGGGTGAGGTTCCGATCTCGTACACCCACACACCCCGCCGGCCAGAGTTGGTTTCCCTGAAAGAGTTAAAGCCTGGGTTGAAAACAATCTTTCACTCACTGTTCCTGAAACATTACCAGGCCTGTACAACTGGCAGGGAACTGTTGACAGACAGAAGCTGACTTACTCTGCTAAAGCCCTGACAGATGCCTCGTCATCAGCGGTGGTGCGGTAGTATGGTCCCTGACTGCTAAACAGGAAACCCCGGACCAAACCCTTACTAAAGCCAGCATGCATGATCACACTGCTGTCTTCTGTGGGCGTGGAGGTAGCGCGTATCCCGTCCCTTGGATAGAGGACAATAGCATACGAGACAGTCTCCAGGGAGGCGATAAGCAGCTGGAAGGTGTTTCTCTGGGAAATAAAACATTAAGAGAGGTTAGAAATGACCGATTTCTCCTTGGCTCCCTTGAATAATCATGTGATGCTGACCTTCTTGTCTCCGCCTTGAGGATCCTGGATGGCGACATCCACCCAAGTGATCACCACCACGTTGGTGGGAGTCACTTCGTCGTCCTCAGGGAAGGCTCTGTTGATGTGCTCGGCTGCCAGACGCAGGGCTTCAGGGCCTGAGTCTTGGCGGTAGAAAATTTTGCCGATGCCGTCACTTGAGTCCAGGTCTCCTTGCAGAGCTGCGATCATGCCAAACTTTGGGGGCATCTTGCCAAGATAAGTCGACTCCCCTGTCGGTTCTGCTGTGGCAACAAAACCATTGGTGTTGATCTGGAATTAAAAGCTCAGGTTGGTAACAAGGAAAGCGAGGAGTGGATGTGTCTAACACTATCTGACCCAACAGGCCCAGTCCAGTCTGACCCACTTTGATCTTTGTCACAAACTCATTAGAGTAACGACCCAAGTCAGCTGCCATGTCCTACAAAAGCACCAATGAACAAACAAGATGCAGTTTAACACAAGTTTTCACACTTGAGATTTAACGTGAACACATGCAAGGCTTGTAAAAAGACAAGGCTGTGTTCTGGTTCAAACACACACTGCACATGGGACTCGTCCACTTCCTGACGGGGGAAAACAAGAGCACTATTCCTGGCCCGTATTCCAGCGTTTCCTGTCCTTGCCCCTGACGAGCAGCTCCAGAGAAGCTTCCTGCCAAAATGGAAGCTATAGCTGGGAAAATGATCACCGATTCTAATCTAACGGACAGAGACATCACTGGTGTTGGGGAAACATGCCAGGGATCAGTGGAATATGAATCACCCTCAACAGCAGAGGGTAAAACCTTCTAATGATGAGAAGAAAAGGTCTGGTGTCAAAAAGAACATTGCTGTTCCCCCACAGGGCCCAGACAGCTCAGGGTCGTGACTTGAGAGAGACAATTCAAACCTTTAGGCTGTTTTGACTCTGGTAGAGAAAAACGTTGCGGTGGCTCATTACTTGGTGGAAGTCAGCAGTGGGAAAACCCGTGGCTGATTATTATTACTAGAGGGAATTAAATATTTACCCTCAACCTCAAACTCAAGTCAAATCATGAATTTCACATCTGAAATTCTCCACGAGTAGATCACCTCCTTGCCACTTATCATTTCATTCAATGGATCATGTCTTTAAAAAATGAAAGCTCTTGTCTATGCTCATGAGAAATGCAAGACATTGTTAACTGTTGATATCCTGCCTTTAAGATAAAAAAAACTCTTTGTACATAATAACTCTCAGATAACAAGTTATCCAAATACAGCATAATTAAGATGTGCAGAGGTGATTCTAGAATCTGTTGGGGCCCTAAGCAAAAATACCCAGGGGGCCCTTCCGACCAGTGAAACAGCCCAAGTCGTGGGGGTCCCCTATCGGCTCGGGGCCCCAAGCAGTTGCCTGCCTCGCACAAGTTCACAAGCTGCATGCGCCTCTGGAGATGCGGCACTTTTCTTTGAAAAGGACAACCACTGAGAATAATGGGTTGTTTGTCTGTCCAACACAATGGTGCAGCTCTCAGCTCCATGTTGCCTTTTCCCAAGTCAATTACAAACTCCACGTGTTAACAAGAAACAACAAATAAAATGCATGACAAGATTTCATTATGTTCCCGATCAACATTTGAATACTTCCGGATTTTACGCAGATGCTGCAGAATCCGCACATTAGTCAAACGCGCATCTCTTATACTCTCATAAGCCTCACGTTTTGTAATGGTTTGCAAAATAAGAACCCTGTAGTACTTTGCTCCCTGTGTCAACAGCTAAGTGATAATCTCTTAGGGGAAGCTGCAAGAATGCGCGCACTACAAACCACATTCATCCAGACAGAGCAGCTTCTGCGATAAGCAGACCAGTGATTATCAACGTCCCAGAGCAGCAGAGGCAGTCATCCCCTGCCCCGGGTACATTTTGCAATTCTCAGGTATTGTTTAACATGGTAACTGCTGACCCCCCCTTTCACGTATAGCGCTTCCACGGAATGCGCAATTACGCAAGACGGATGGACTCGCCGCCCTGACCAGTGAACCCCATGCTTTGTATTGATACACTGGTAAAGTTTCAGACGTAACTAGTTGACTTACAAAGATGCTGTCGAAAGTGCCATCATAAAAGAACACTGGCTTCTGCAGTTCAAGTCGATGCGTCTGGTCAGTCCCCGGCTCCAGTAACTGGTCCCTGGAGCTCGGACCGTGGGGGAAAAGCTCTCCCCTCGTTATGCTCTGCACCGAGGCCACGAATCCGAGAAAACTCGCACATACGAGCCACCCTCGCTCCTGCACACCCATTGTTCCGTGTTTTTCAGCGTTGGGCGAGCGGTCCTGCTGCTTGTCCGGCCCAGGTTACAGGAGAGTGACGCACTGGATCCAGCTAGGAAAGTTCAGTCAGAGTATGAGGGATGTGGGGCGGAGTTGAGAGGGGGCGCTGAGAAATGCGCGTTCGAGAACCACCAGAGGAGAGAGGAACAAGAGGTGGGCTTCACCCAGCTTCTCTTCTCGTGTTTGTCCTAAAACACTTCCCTGGTGTGGATTTGACTTGAGGCTGACATGCTTGGGTTCGATTTGGCACAAGACATCTACAGGGGTTTTATTTGGCCAACTCAGAAAAACAAAAAACGCCGCCTGCTAGGAGGTATCGGGGATAGCAGCGGACAAGAGCAGCCACTGAGAAGCACACAAGTCAATTTCATATCATATCCCCTGATTTAAATTCTTCAGCTTCATTGTTGCCAGTACAGTAGAAAGCAGCCACTTTTGTTTGGATGATAACACAGGGGCCACAGTGTGTGTGTGAGGTCTGAGGGTCTTTAGGGGGACAACACTGGAACTGTATTGGCCAGTTTGGATCCAGGCCAAGGGGCCATCAGAGCATAGACATCACAGCATGGACCAGTTACCGGCAACAGAGCCCCATGGCTGGTTTGATCGAAACATTAAAAGGACAATATCACAAAGCACTGTACCATACACTAATCATTTGAGGCATGCCGCTGTGGCTATCAGACTCCTCTCCAGCTGGGATAATGAGGGGCATGCTGGTTATATGCTTCATTTTGGAGCTGTTCGTGTCCCCACTAATGGATGAATAGTCACCCATCCAACATTTTGGTTCAGTTATCAACTGTTGGTCACTTTTCCATGACATGCTCAACTCTGGCCCTTTAGGCAATGCTTTCAGCCTTAAATGACTTGGGTCCATAAAAGTGTATTTAGAGGATTTTATTAATGATAATTCGGTGTTTACATATCTCACACATTTATTGTGTTTCTCATATGTTTATTATTTAAATGTTCAGGCATTGTTCTGTTCAGGCAACAGAACAATCCCATAATTCAGGCTGGACAGGGCGCAGATGCAGAGCTAAATCTGTCTGTGTGCCTCCACTGTGACACAGCAGTGCCCCCTACTGAGAACTGACCTTGGGGCCGGAGCACCCTCTGCCCGTGACAAGATGACGTTCTTCCTCGCCAGGTGTACCCCATAAACTGCCAACTGAGGGTGGGCTTGTAGTGTTGGTTTTTCTTTTGTTCATTGCATCATTGTTGCATTGCTGTATATGTGAATTTTTACTATAGAACTGTTGGATGGTGTTGATCAGAATTAAGAAGTCGGCCTATTTGGTCCTAGTCAGACTGCAGAGAAGTGGATGAGATGTGAAAATGTGAAACTGGGGATTAGACGTAAAGGGCTGCACGCTTTGCAACTGTGTTTGGTGATTAAAATCAAAGCTTGTTGTTGTTGTTGTTGGTTTGATTGGCGGCTGGCATCCTAAATGATAAGTTATATTGCTAGCACTAATTAGTTAGGTTGATGATGTGGTCAGTGATCAAAGGAAAGGCAAACTTTGTTCCTTTAATCTGAAACATTTTTTCAGAATAGTTATTGGCTTTGATCTAAAAACACTTTTGAAAAGCCAGTCAGAAGCCATTAGCTTTCGGACCATTATCCTGCAAATATCGACAATGAGTATGATGGAAAATTCACTAGCATTGCCAGTACTCCACAGCAGTACCACCAGCTACAAAATACTTGCCTTAAATGGAAAAGAAGGTTATGGCCAATTGGCCACATGTGTTGACATGTTTACTGGGGAGCAGGTGATGATACACATGTGCGAATGGGTTTCTGACGAAGAATTTGCGATGCTAGAAAAGCTCCGTGCTCTCAACCATGACCAGCACAACATTGTGAAAATAATTGAGGACTTCCAGTTCCAAGGGATCTCTTATCTTGCCCTTGAAAAGTTGGACAGGAGCCTTTTTGACCTGGTGATGGAGAATGATATGATGCCACTGAGTCTCTTTCAAATCCAGATTGTGGCTGAGCAATTACTGGTGGCACTGAAAGCTCTCAAGGGCGCTGGCATCATTCACACAGACTTGCAACCGGACAAGATAAGGCTGGTCAACCAAACGGATCAGCCGTTCAGGGTCAAGCTCACTGACTTTGGCCAGGCTCTTCCATTGGGCCATATGAGGACTGGGATGACCAAACAGCCTCTTGCATACAGAGCTCCAGAAGTGGTCTTGGGCATCCCCTTGTCAGAGTCAGTGGATATGTGGGGACTAGGCTGTATCATGGCATATTTGTACTTTGGCAGTGACTTTTTCCCTGACACATGTGAATACGACTGGATGAAAGCCCTGCTGCACTGGCTGGGACGACCCAGTGATTGGATGATAAGCGCTGGAATACACAGCTGGAAGTATTTCGCCTTAGTTCAGGACAGAGGTTGGGAACTTGTACTGCCAGAAGAGTATGAGGATCTAACTGGTGTCAGGTTGGTCGATGGCAAACAATCCTCTTTCTTGAGTTTGGAGGACGCAGTGATGCAAAGGCCAGAAAAACCAGGTGATCATGAGAGAGAAGAAAGGACAGCATTTTTGGACTTCATCAGGTGTTGTCTGAATGTGAGCCCTAGGCAGAGAATTTCTCCCACGGAAGCCCTCCACCATCGCTTCCTGACCATGGCTGAACTGGAGGAAACGAAAGAGGGTACAGCCTCAACTCTCATAAATGAGCAACCCCCATGGTGTGACAATGAATCAGTCAGTAGTTCAGATGAAGAAGACTGCACAGAAGATTATTCCAAATGGGAAAGTGAAGATGAACAGAGGCAAAGTTACAGTGGAGAACAAGATAGCGAGGCAGCAACATCTGACCATGACCTCGATTCAGATGCAGAGGTCGTCAGGCTTGTTGATGGTGAGAATCACAAGACTGTTGGAGCTCGCTGGAAGAAACCATTTCATTCCATCTCCAAATTTTTCAGGAGAATGCAAAAAGGGAGTGGTTTCCGTCTCTAAACCTCAAAAGAATTAACTGCACAGAAAAGGATGATTCATGTAAAAATGTCTTAAAGCTAAGAAACCAAATGTAGTATGACAAGTATAACAGTTTTTCTATTAAAAACCTTTCCTATTAAAAGGTGAACTGAAACTGTCTCACATTCTTCCACTGGATGAAGAAATTATTTACTTTTTGAATTTAATTCATCAGCCATCATGTGGATATAAAATAAATTGGTAAAACAAAAAATATATATAAAAGAAATAAAAGAATTAAACTCGGACAGGGACAAATATACATTTTCTAACATTCAACTTTTTAATCCAGCTTCAATTGAATCTTCAAAGAAATAGGTTGAGGACCAGTGTGCTGATGGAGCAGCCTTTTCTACAGGGGACACTTAAAGAGCAAAGCTGTGGCACCACCTTTTGGTCAAACCATATTTCCACAAGAGAGAGGGACGAGACAAAACACACGTATGTTTCCAATAGGACAAACATTTGTGACTGATTTTGTGTCATTTCTTCAGCTTCACCTTCAGGGCAAAATTTCAATTTCTATTCAATACATGTTGGAACCCCCTATCTGGAGATCTGAGGCCTGCCAATTCATAATTTAGACACATTTTTAGTATTTTCACAGTATTTTGTGTTTTATATTTTGGATTTTTATGAAAAGCGTTCTCTGTTTCCTCATAAATCACCTTGTGTTGATTTGAAAGGTGCCATATTCAGTGCACATACAGATACATGTTGGCTGATGGGATATTTACTGAGGGGCCAGTGGTGGACGGCGTTTTGCTGGTGTGTATATTTTCTCTGACTGCGTTGCCTGGTAACCAGTGGCCTGTGATCTGACTTGGGCATGCCAGGAAACAAACGCCTGATGACCAGACTGACAGTTTTAACACATTCAACGTAACTCTGGATTTTGAAACAGGTCTCACAGCAGAGAGGGAAGTAGTGCAGCTTCCTGTTTGGAGCAATGGTGTGTGGCAGCTTTGCTGTATGAGAAAAGATTAACGCATCACAATGGTCAGAGGTGAAGCTTCAGTGACCTCCATGCTTGGCCTTCCCCATGTTCACATGCCCCATTCCTGTGGAAAAATACCCCTACCAACCATAACAAAGTGCTCTGAGGTCTGTGTGTGTTGTGATTTGGATCATGTAGAAGAAACTGCTTGTAATGCAGCTTTGAGGGGAACGGCAACGTTTTCACACACGTTAACTCGTCACAGCTGAAGCGATTAGAAATTAAAATAAATCTGAAATGTCATTAGATCATCATTTTTACTTTGACATGAGACTTTTCAGGGGAGAGCCAGGATTGCAAAATTAGGCTGTGATTGAAAGATGTGGGCGTTTCCTCTGCTCATAAATGTGACTCATACACTCTAGATTTGCCGTCCCCTGCTACATCAATTTAACCTTTTTAAAATCTGCCTCGGGCAAAATCCATGTTAACAAATAGTGGGTGACTGACAGTCGCAGGGGCCTTGGCGAGCCCAAGTTTGCTTTGTAGTAACTGCACAGATATCATTTGATCATATGATAAACTGAAATAGTTGGAGTCAAAAAACAAACAACAAACAATATCTCATTTTATCTTATTGCATATCATCACATCTCACCTCTTTTTTTATCTTTTATCACAGCTTAACTAACATGATTGTCTCAACCAAGCTACTTCCAACCTTGTGCAAAAAACAAAACTTAGTTTTATAGAGTCTATCAGTTCAAATTCGACATGTCTGGAGCAGAGGTCGCCACCTCTGTGTGCACATGGCGTGTATGACCCCGCCAGTGTTGAATTGAGGAAGATGAACATGGTGATGAATGTGCGTGTGATGCGTTTAATGCACCTCAGTTTGACGAAAGTAAACACTTACATGTCTCTGGGGGCCAGGGCTGCGGTGGGAAGCCCCATGACGGGGTTAAAGGTCCAGGAGCGTCAGTCAGCTGATGCGCAGCGTCACGTACTGAGAGCGAGCTGGGCGGGAGGAGGAGGAGGAGGAGGAGGAGGCGGCAGGAGGCAGGAGGCTGGTCCCCTCTCCGAGCTCCTGGCTGCAGCTTCCCGCGGCGTCTTGCTCTCTGCTGCTGCGGACAAACCGCCGATTGTCATCACCGACCATGCCCCTCGCTCGCCGCCCGGCCCTGACAGCGGGAAGCTAGCTCCCGTTTCCTCCGGACGGGCCCGTCCTCCGGGCCGGCTCTGTGAAGCCCACGCCGGCAGAGGAGGCCCCTCTGCGCCGCCGCGCTCCTGCCCATGGAGGCCCGGGTGGTGGTGGCGGAGGAGCCGGAGCCGATGGACAAGTCCCTGCCTCTGCCCACCCTGAGCCCCGCCGTGCCTCCCTTCGTCACGCTGGGCCTGACGGTGGCGTACACGGTCTTCTACTCGCTCCTCTTCGTCTTCGTGTACGCGCAGCTGTGGCTGGTGCTGCGCTACCGACACAAGCGCCTGAGCTACCAGACGGTGTTCCTGTTCCTGTGCCTGCTGTGGTCGGCGCTGCGCACCGTGCTCTTCTCCTTCTACTTCAGGAACTTTGTCACGGCCAACACTCTGGGACCCTTCCCCTTCTGGCTGCTCTACTGCTTCCCCGTCTGCCTGCAGTTCTTCACCCTCAGCCTCATGAACCTGTACTTCGCCCAGGTGAGTTGGCAGAGCCTGCGGCCTGGGGTCAGGCCAGGCCAGTGAGGGTCAGGGGCTTTTTTTTTTAATTTCAAGCTTCTCCTCCAAGATATCTGAAATCAAAATGCACCTGCAACTGTTTCCTCATGCTTCTCGATTATAATGTGGAGGATTAAAACAAACACACACATCATTTTTTCATATTAGAGAGGAAATGTATATGAACCATCATCCATCTGCGTGACGTGAAGACGATGATCCCATAACAATCTGTCAATCCAGAGAACTCAAGGGAAGGATGAGGATTCATATAATAGATTTGTATCTGTTAAAGGATGTTGAGGAACTAAAAAACATTCTAAATAGAAATATAAGACAAGTCAGGAGGGAACCGATAAACACACATACTGGCCTCATGGGAACTAGGGGCAGGAACTTACAGGCAGCTGTGCAGCCAGCCGAAACAAAATGTAAAGCAGCACAGATTGGTCAAAGCAAGAGGAAATTGAATTACAGCCTTACATCTTTACTTTATATTAAGGCAAAAGAATAAGACTGTAACTTTTGTTTTCATCGTGAATGAAGCTTTGATATGTTTGTCCATCACAAGTTCCCATAACCTTTTATTGTCTGATTGTACATACAATTAGTGTGCAATAACACACACACTAAACAGAATGTCCTCAGATGATGATCCCTTCATGGTTTCAGTATTCACCCAGCAGACACATACTGTGTGAAAATGGATGACTAATGCGTTTAATTCTGGTCCTGTCTTTAATGGGTAATTGGGTCAGTCTGCACAACCCCTCTGAATCATGGTGCAATCACAGTGAATGACAAATATTGTAAAGTTTCATTAAAATTTGCCCTATAGAGATTTTTTCACTGTAGATTCGTTGGCTGAATTCTGTGTATAAATTCTGCTGGGGAATATTAAAGCATTATCCAGAGTATCCTCAGGCCTCCGGCTCTCGTACAGACGGGCTGCACAGCGTGGTGCAGTGAATCAGCCCCTCATCTGCTTACATAATCCCAATATCGCATCATTGTTTCTCTGGGCGCTACCAACAGTTTATTTTTAGCTTAATCCTTCCGGTGCCGACGTGTGTCACCGCTGGTCGCCAGGCACAAAGTGCGCGACACCTGGCTGCGCGCTGTGCGGTTGTTGCGTAGCTACAAAGTTCACACTGCTGATACTACAGCGAGGTTCCTGTTTTCAAACCATTTCTTTATTTCCTGCTGATGGAGGAAAAGAGAAGTGAAAATATGTTTTCAGAAAAGCATGATTCATTTGCATAATGCACCCCCCCCCCTTTTCTTCTGATTCACAGGTTGTTTTCAAGGCAAAGTCGAAATATTCACCAGAGCTTTTACGATACAGGTGAGAGGAAGATCACATACGTTTTGTCTGAAGTAAATAAAGAATATTTAAATGTTTGACGTGTAAATAATTTTGGTGTGTCCTTCCCGACCCGCAGACTGCCGCTGTACCTGCTCTTCCTGTTCATCAGCCTGGTGTTTCTCGTGGTGAACCTGGTGTGTGCCCTGCTGGTGAGGACGTCCTCCGCAGAGGCCCACACCATCGTGCTCGTGAGGGTCGCAATCAACGACACGCTCTTCGTCCTGTGCGCCGTCTCGCTCTCCCTGTGTCTTTACAAAATCGCCAAGATGTCGCTGGCCAACATTTACCTGGAGTCCAAGGTCAGAGGTCCTGACGCGGACACACTGAATGAGCTGCATGTAGCTCCCTCCAGTGAAGATGCACTTCTCCCCAGGATTTATCCTTTGTACATAGTGATTGTTCCCTAGCAACCGTGTTGCCTCTGTGCATGACTGGGTTCAACACCTCTTATGAATGTTATACTGCACTTATTACAGTGACAGGTAAAACGAGGTAACAAGTGTAAAATAGAACTCAGGATTCAGTTCCTTTTTTAAAAGTTTCAATTTAGTCTCTCATCATTTTACAAATGTTTTATTCTTATTATTTATCTGTTTCTGATGAGTGCCACTGGCCCGGAGGCAGAAAGTCACAACACAATATCGCAAAAACCTCTTCAGGGAGATTCTTTACATTTAGTACAAATGTTCAGCCGCCCTGAGAAGACAGTATCTTAGGATCTCCTCCAGAGAGTCAGAGATTTGGTTCAAATGTTTGCTCAGACTTGAATGAATGAAAGTCCTGTCTTTGTCCAGGGGACGTCAGTGTGCCAGGTGACGGTCATTGGGGCCATCGTCATCCTCCTGTACTCGTCCAGGGCCTGCTACAACCTGGTTGTCCTGGGACTGTCCAACAAGAGTATCTCGTCCTTTGACTACGACTGGTACAACGTCTCAGACCAGGTGACCCATCAAACATTTCATTAGAATAAATGAAGCTGCAGCTGGATAAAGTGATCTTTGATGTCACTTTCCTTCAGGCAGATTTACAGTCCACTCTGGGCGACACAGGCTACATCGTCTTTGGCGTGATCCTGTTTGTGTGGGAGCTGCTCCCCACCTCCCTCGTCGTTTTCTTCTTCAGAGTTCGACATCCTAACCTGGATAGGGTGAGCCGGCGATGACAAACAGTCAGCATCTGTATGACGTCTGATGTGAACTGCTGTGCTTGTGTCTGGTTTGCCCCGCAGAGCGGCTCTGGGCTTCCTGGTCACGTCTTCTCCTCCAGGGCTTATTTCTTCGATAACCCCCGGCGCTACGACAGCGACGACGATCTGGCGTGGAGCGTCATGCCTCAGAACATCCAAGCCAGGTAGATAAACCCGCTGTCTGCTCGGCTCATGAAAATATATACAAATGTTTTCATGGATGTTCTTCATGTTGCTCAGCCTGGCCGCGGACAGTTACGAGTGGGGAAGCCAAAGCAGCAGCAGCATCAGCGCCTACATCGGAGGAGAGGACAGTTGCCACCTCCCTCCTCCTCCAGAGGAGCTCAGCCATTACTGACCATTACTGACTGGAGTTCGCGCCGGCTCCTGACCTTTCTTTCTTTTTGTATATTTTTGCACAATCTTAATGACCGATGGCACATGGGGCTGGATGTTGCCCTCAACTCCATACATTCAGTCTCTATTTTGTCCAGAGAAGAACTAACAGACTGATTATGAAGGTCCACGGATTTTTGCACACTCCTTACACAAAGTCTGATCTAATTCTGACTGCTCTTTAACATTTTACAGTGTATAGTTTGTACTGAATACTGCTTAATATATTTCCTGGCCTTTTTAATATGAAGTGTATTACTATTTTAATGTCTGCTTTTTTTCATACAGATTTAGAGAAGATTCATGTAATTCATATTAAAAGCGTTTAAATGTGAACATAAGAATTCAACAGATTTTTCACTTTCCAAACACACACAAACCTACGCCGGTGTAAGTGTATATACACACACACTATTTTAGATAACTCAAGGTCACAACTTCTGAAGGAATATTAATAAGAAAAATTGGGTGAATTTGTTTCTCAGGTCTCCCCATTTTATTGACGAGTTGTTTTCGTTTTAAGTAAAGCATTAATGACATGTGCCATGGAAACTCACTGCAGTTCATACTCTGAGTGGAAAATGACCATTTATGCAATAACCGTATGGCTGAGTGTCATTTAGCATCAGACTTAACTATTAACCTGGTTTCATTATCCGCCATTCCAGCTAATTATTGTAGGATGATGAAAAATATTTGTTCATGAGATAGCTTATCTCATGAACAAAGTATTTTATTTTCACAATTGTCTTTCTCCATAGAGCGAGCAGGTGTACAACAGTCGTGTTCCTGCAGATGGCAGCATGGCGCTGTGTAAAGAGCCAACAGGAGGGCAGGTCAGGCTGTAGGAAACAGCCCTTTACCCTTAAGTTAGACAGATCGATGTGTGATTATTGAGACATGTGGATAAGCACGACAAATGACACAGTTTGCATCAACTGTGCAGCACATGAACGAACTAAGACGAAAGATGTTCTGTCAATAAAAGGGTGTTTTTAATTCAGATCATTCCTCGTATTATTGCAAACTCAAGCATATTTTGCCATACAGTATCTTGCAAAAGCTGATTCCATGTGAAAAGCATAACACAATAAGCATATGCAGAACACTGTACCTTTTAAGGAATTAACTGCAAAAACATATATGCAAAAAAAGAGGATGTCAATTCTCTCCGAGCTCCAGTTTGAAGTGATGCTCTGAAAATGTCAGCTGTATAACATAAGCGTTCTCCACCACAGAGGTGAAAAAGACAAAAAGATCCCTTTCAGTACAATGTCATGACATTCAAGGTCTACTGGGTTGCCCAAGTTTACTGAAAATGAACAGAAATCACTGTGTTGGTTTTGTCGTCTCCACAAGCACAGATCTTCCACCCACTCAAGCAAAAAAAGTCTGCAGTCTTTGTAAAACACACACGCTCTCTACAGGCCACTTTCTTAGGATAGAGCACTTAATGGTTGTTTGTTGGGAACGCAAGGATCCCATTAGCTGGGCTCTGATGGTTTGTCGAGTTCAACCTTTACTCCTTTTTCACCTGCGCCTGCACACGAACAAAGCACAAACGCACAAGATGAAGTAAACTTATAAAGGGGCTGGAGCATAAGAAATGGGATCATGTAGTTTTGTTGATCAGGTTTCACCTGTTAAGTACTTTTCTTTCGCTCTGGCACGCTCGTCCGCATCAAAATACCACACTGTGATGGCATACCTGCGGGGACAGAAGCCAACAAGTCGTGAGCTGGTGCAAAACATTTGGGATCGTCCGAGCGTGTGCAGTGGGCAGACTTGGGACACTGACCTCGTGGCGAACGCGGGCTGAACCTCGTGAGGGTTCCGTCTGTCTGACCAGAACAGCAGCAGACGGTCAAATTTGGGCTCTATGTCGGCAAACTGGGCCTTTCCTTCTGGGAAGATTCGAAGAAGGCCACCGTGTTCCTGGAAGAGCAGAACAAGCAGAAGGAGCCACCCCATTATGTTCACGATCCAGGACAAGGCGGTCGCAGGAAGGTAGACAGAGAGCAGAGGAAGTGAAGCCTCATCATGTTTGTGGATTTGATTCTGATCATTTCATACCCAGGATACACACTTAAGAAAATGACCAAAAAAAAAAAAAAAAAATCCCTAAAATCTACATATACTCATTCATATAATACCAACATATGAGGCTTGTGAAATCATCAACATCCATGTTAAAGGAAAAGGGTTGTCCAACTTCAGGGGCTAAGAGGAAAGCTCAGGATAGGAAGCAGCAGTGGGGGACGGCCTTCCTGTGGAGGGATAGGAAGAATAACCCACAGGAAAACTGCTCTGACTGGATAAAGGACCCGGAGAGTGAAAAAGCAGATTGCTGCAAGCGTGCCACATTAACTCTCACACAGCTGATATGATAGGCCCCTCTCTTCACACGCAAACCTCTCGAGCAGAGGTTCACACCCTTTGTTGGAAAAATAATGCTATAACCATTCGTACTACTCCAAATGAGGGGGAATGCCGGTGGTGTGACGAAGCTAAATAAAGCACAATAGGGTCAAAGAAGACAGGGAAACCTTTTTTTTTTCTCTCCCCTGCAAACACGTAAGCAGCTCAAGGACCACTGATGTTGACAATTGTTGAACTGCACGTAAAGACAGAGATGGAGGCCGCATTCAGCCGCCAGGCCGGAAAACTGTGCTGCGTGGATTAGAGTGACCACGTGTTGACACTGTGAGACATGACCTCCTGACCCACATCACTCAGAAGTGGACTGATGATGAATGACAACACCTACAACCCAAAGACCTGCTCGACGGGTGCGTAACAAGTGGTTAACTGAACAACAGATGCTGACCATGGACATTTTAATTCAAACAAATGCAGTTTTATAACATTTGAAAAATAATAAATGGTAGCAAGAGCAAACCTCTGCCAAGCACTTGCAGTCCCCTTAAACACATTCAACTTAATATCAGGTCCCCTTGATGACATATATGAACATCAACATCTTATCTTTCAATGTTCCGATCATAATTTCCTGGCTCTGCACCGAACAGATAAGGCATCCTTAAAGATCTGTGGTCCAGCAGTTCCTGAGTGATATTGCTGACCAACAGAGTAATAAGCAAACAGACAGGGCTGAAAGAGGTCAAGAAAACAGCCATGCCCCTAAGCATACATGAAGATTTACGTTAGAGTCTGTAACTGCCTGTCAACCCTTCAAATAGCCATTATTCTACATCTGCCAGGCTCATACAGCAGCTGAGCTCACTCACACGTCTCCTTGCTAGTTTCCCCCTTCAGATCTCGGTGATCTCATACGTGAGCTCTCTGGAATCTGTCACAGTGACGGAGAACTCTGATCCCTGTACCAGAACGAATCCATCACAACAATGTTTGCAGGGGATCGGTCTCCTCTGGTGTAGATTTAATTTAGTGTGAACGACCAGAGAACTGTCACAACATGTCAGGGTCGGGCACTTTAAGAAGACACGTCTGGAATGATGACGATTTCTAATCATGAATGAAACAAAGAGCGGGGTGTACGTGCGTGTTTGGCTCAGTCCAACATGTACTGTACAGAGTGTGATAGACCGGGAACCTCTTCTTGCCCCTCACCCAATGCATGCTGGGATAACCTCTCCTGCAGACCCAGAACAAGATAAGTAGTTTGGACATGTGGCTATAACATAGTTAATGGTTAAAGGTCAATGCACTGTACTATTGCCTCTCAACATACAGTATTTAATAAAAAGCAGCTTACCCCTCATTATAGAAATTCCAACACTGAACAGCATTGCTTTATTTTGACATGTTCTTTCAACTCTAATTCAATGTGTGTTGAACAGAGCACTTTTTTTTACGTTCATGCAGAAGATTTTGTACAGAAGTGATGACACACGAGGGAGAGTAAAATAACTGAACTTGAACATTCCAAAGCTGTGTCATTCTGTCAGGAAACCCTGGTATCTAGGCAACCACATTCTATAACGATCACAACCCTAATAATTCAGCCAATCAGAGGCCTGATTATAATTATTCACATGTCTGACGGATTTCCAGAACATGGCTCATTTGAATAATTGAGGCTTGTGCGTGAACCTAACAATGGGAACATGCAGGAACTTCGATGATTAACACAGCCAGCTGATGTGGAAAACATTTTATATCGACATTAACAAGCCAGAGCTATGACTGTGCTGAGTGCGTGCTAGTGTCACTGGTTATCAGAGGGTGTGGTGTGGTAGCAATACTTAGATTAGCTTGTTTTCATAGCAACATACGACAATCAATATTGGTTGCAACAGGCCAAGTCATTTGTGCCCAATTTGCAGCTACAAAACAGAAAGCGTGCACTGGTTATATAAAACAGATGATGGAACAGATGGAAACCATGGCAACTGCATCAACAGAGAAGGAGCAGCAGTCAGTCTGAAATGAACCAGGGACATAATGGAAGTGGAAGTCCATCATTTAGCGGGTGGGTTTAAAACAAAGGCTTTATTAAAAACTTAAGACAGGTCCCCAATCCCTGTATATATTTGTTCACCTTGTCACCAGTAAGATCCGTCTGTGGGAGAACAGACAGGGGACTTAACTGTACATGTCAGGAATTAAGTTTAAAATATAGTCCACTCATGGACAAGAAGCATGACTGTTATCGCGCAGTGTTCTTCACTCTCAATTAAAGGTGAGTTCACGGCTTTTACAGTTAAATACGGTGAATGCATTACATTACATTGCAGTGTATGATTTCATCCATCTGTGCCACAGAGTGTACATCTAGATGAAGGAGGCATTTCAGAGTTCTTGCAGAAGGAACAGTTATTGTGGAGTACAGACTTGTGAAAGGCAGCATGGGGGCACTCTTCACTGTGACTGGGTGTGGCTAGATTAGCAGGATCTCTGAGTTTAAATGGGATTATGAATGGGGAGAGTGGACAGCACGTACTGACACGTAACCTCCGCTCCTGACTGCACGGGTGTGGAGTGGAGCGGGATGAACAGGAACGCCGCTGCCACAGTGACGACAGCCAGACAGATGGGACGCATAATTTTGACAGGAAATCCAAATCACAAGGCTCTTTATCGTTTAATCTTTTCTCTGTAATTTTGGAGGTAATTTCCCATCATAAATACAGAGCATAACCTACCTTAGTTCAATTAAATCTTTCTCCTCATATTTTCCTGCAGACGCCAGTCACCTACCTTGGCACTCCAGTCTTTATTAAGGTAATATATGCACGTGACACATCGCCCATCGCCATTAGGGTTATCCACATGCCGCACGTATCCTGTCCCATTGCCAGGATAACACGCCACCATTGCCTGAAGACGGAAGATGAGAAAGCGTGATTAGTAAACACAGATATGTGGTGATGAAACGTATGCATCCTGTGCCAAGAATTCATGTGTCAGCGAACACGATGTGCAGAGTTGAGACGATTTTAAATGAAGCAGGAGAAGAAACTCAACTAGCTTGTTGCTGGCCTTTGATGAGGAGAGAGCAGACTTGGCACAGCCGCACTGTATTGTCTCTTCTTCACCTGCGGCCAGGCTGACACAAGTCCCGGCTGCTCGCAGCCCAGCTGCGTCATTATAAACTTTAAACTAGCGAGAAAATAAACCGGAGATATCGCGCTGCCTGTCAACTTCCCTTTGCCTTTTCCTGCTCTATTAAGACTTGCATGATCTGTCTGGGTGTTGGCAGTGAACCCCTATGAACTTTTGTAAACCTCTTGGTGTAAACAACGTGCTGATGCTCTCGTACAACTCTCGTCCCACAGGAACAAGTTGCACAAACGTGGTGACTCCCGCACACACACAGTGACAGAAACACACAGAGGAAATTAAGCTTACACAGCCCTGTCAGTGTTCACTGTAACAGAAATCCGTCACGCAGCGCTGGAACTTATGAACGCTCGTACGACACCAGGCGCTGCCTGTGCTTTCTGACTTGAAAGAGGAGCCGAGGTGAGTGGCTGACGTGCACAAGCACAGGGTAGATTGAGCCCTCATGCACCACGTCTAAGCAGTGATAGGACTAAAGCCGAGTTCCTCCACATTCTTTCATGCACTTGGATCAACATAAACCATAGCAACATTATTCTAAAAACTCAGTGGACCAAATTCCTTCACTCCGTCATGTGCAGGGGAAATTAACGTCACTTTCGGCGTCTTGAATGATGAAAAGAGATCCTTTGTGCAGCTAAAAGATATAATATTTCGGTTCATATTCTGGGGATTTGAACAGAATTGCGGTTGCTTGCGTCAGTCCATATTGCGCTGACATCTTTTGAGCGATGCAGGTTATCACTGGAATGCAGAGTATCAGGGCTTTCAAAACATAAAAATGAAGAGCGTGGGCGGTCTTGCTGCACAAACTGAAAAACTACTTTTTGATATATAAAAAAAAACAAGGGTGGGTCTACCAAGGAGGGGCTGCTGGGAATCAAAGCGGGTGAGAGGCATGCAAATTGACAAAGGACTTCCTGTTAGTAAGGTGCAATACAGTATGCTTTGTGTGTGTGTGTGTGTGTGTGTGAAAAGAGAGGGAGGGAGAAAGAGAGGGGCACAGACAGAGAAAGCAGTAGGGTGGGGCTAGAGCACAAGAGAAGAGTGAACTGCTGTAAACTTTGACTCCTGGCCTCCCTCCAGAGGGAGCAGTATTTTAATGGTCATGCTACGTGCAGAGCGTGAGGAAGGTTGGCTGATCCTCAGCTATGTCACCCCTCCCACCCTTGACTGCTCGGCTCATGCTGCAAAGGCTGGAGATGGGTAAACAGTCACTGCTAGGGAAAAGTGTGTTCGTGTGGATTCAGATGTGTGCGGGTGGTGTGTGTATGTGTGTTTTTTCTCAGCACTCGGCAGAAACCCAGACAGCAGTTTTGCCTTTCACTTCCTTCAAACTGACAGCTGTAGAAACCCTATCAGGGCTCGCGTACTGCAGGAAAGGTCAGCTATGGACCTTTAGGTGTGCCAGGTTCAAAGATTTTTTTTTATAAATGAATGGACAGCAGCTAAGTCATGTCTCCCTTTAACAAGATATCGCCACAAGAACCGAGCAAGCTCGAGCGTGGCAGAGGAGACACAGCTTTCCATCAAATAGTCAGAGAACCGCAGACGGGTGGAAGCTGAAACCTTAAACTGCAGCAGTGATGCAGACATGACCAGAATATGACAGAATACACTGGCACAGTGTGGAGGGAAATCCCAGATTCTCCACAATTAAGGATGTTTATTACTGTGTATGCTCATGTATGTCAAATTGTCTTGGTATAGTAGGTAACTCCTGATTTTCTCCTTGACCTCTGACCTTTATCCCTACCAGAGATCTCTTTTTCTTATTGACTTATTTTTCCGTGTTCCTCCGTGGCCCTCATTAGGAGGTTGACCTCGCTCGCTGTGTCGTCTGTTTACATTCCACAGGCGCGGCGTCAGAGGCTGACGGGCATTTACAGACGCAGAGAGAGCAAGTGAGAGAGTAGAGGTCACAGAAGCAGCTCACTCAGGCTGTCCATAAGGCCACATTCAAGGCTAATGGACACGCATAAGTGGAGCTAGAAAATATGAAACTAATTTGCATCATAAACACAGCAATAAACACACTGCAACCACTGGAAAGCCTCTGTGTCAATATACAAAAGCTAAACATAATTAAACAATTATTCAGTAAAAGAAACGTGTAAACATTCACGTATATTTTAGTAAAACATCCATGATGTGGTCTGTAATTAACTGTATTGTTAAACTCTACTTTCAGTCGCCTGAGTGGCGTGTCTGTGTCAACACAATCACAACACAGATTTGGGTAAAAGGTTCCTCAACTTCCTCATTGCACACGTGGCGGGTGAATGCAGGTGAAAATGACTTTGCTCTTTATTTGTATCATGAGACAATGTCCCTGTATCTGATGGGCTTACAATTGCATTCATTAAAATGACCACTGGTCTCTGTGGTAGTCTTCAACATGATGATTGCAGCTAGACGATCACTGTGTGTGTGTGTGAGAGAGAGAAATTATCCTGTTACACACAAGGCATAATGTTTTCTTTTCTTCCTTATTCTGAATGTCTCAGAGAGAGAAATAACCTGATCCAGAGCCACAGTGGAGAAATCCCAAGCTCATTAGAAGAGGTAATAAATCAAACTTGAACTGAATGGGATGTGACAAGATTAGCATTATTTATGTGAGCCAGATTTGCTGGTTTACTGTAAACTAAAAGACACACCTTTGGTCTGATAAAATCTGTATTTGTACAGACTGTTCAAGTATTTCCACAGAAGTGAAAGCAAATGTAATTTTATTCATCAAGATGAATATAAATCAATATGAAAGCCGTTGATTAGTGGACATTTTAAAGTAGACAGCTTTCATAACTTCTAATGGAAAGTCATGGCTGATAAGTAATCCTACAAGTACAGTAGTTAATATGGTACTCCATCAGTTAAGCACCACACTGACTGAATTCATATGCAGCTTTTAATCTGGAAGTGACAGAGAACAGTCCCACAGCTTGCTATGCTTGTTCAACAACCAGCACGCTACAAAACTCAACGCAAAGAAAAAGGTGGAGCCAGAAAACCAGTGACTCGAACAATTTGTGAAACAATTCTGTCCGAGCAAAGCTTCAGAGAACCCTCACGCTGCCGATCGCTGGAAACACCGGTGGCTATGCTGCTGTCAGGTCAGCTCTGGTTCATGCACTGATGTGAGCCACGAATCGGGGTGGAGCAAAAAGGAAAAGCTGCGAGGGGTCTGCTCACTTCACAGAAGTGATGCTTATCCAAACACCAGCACAAACAGTTGGGATGGAGACCTTGTAGCACAGGGGAGTGTGGGAACCGAGGGAGTTTGGGCCCCAGCCCAGGACTGCTCACTGTTTTATCTGTCAGACAGTGGTGCTGCTCGAGAGGAAATCCCTGTTTAAAGTAATGACCTAGTTTACTCTTTTCTTCTTTAGGCTGCGAACAATAGAGGGACGTATGCAGCAGCCGCTCTACCCCTCACCCTCAGCATGTTGCAGCAAAAAAAATGCAGCAACTCTCTCTGCTCTGATTACGCAAACACTGACGGGGGATTGTGTTGTTAAGTCACCAGCCTTGTAGATTTCAGCACATTCTGCTAGTGGCTCTCAACGGCAATCACAAAATAAACACAGGCTGAGCTCTGAGCTGGTAGAAATTCATCAAACTCATCTTCAAACCTGGCCTGCTGGGACGCGTTTTTCCCCATCGACACGTTGAGCTTGGAATTGATATCGATAGCACTGTGTGGGTTTGGTGCAGTAACTTCTAAGCGACTGCCTGGTCTGACTGAACAGCTCCATCGGTGCCTGTGTGAGAGCCAAGTGAGCTCATTCTGTAATTGGATCAGTCACTGATACTTTCTCCATGCCAGTGGAAGTGGACTGAGCACAGCACAGAATATGAGACAAAAAGTGAATATATGAAGGGTACTTTCAGACAGAGGGTTGAGTGTGAGAGAGACGTTAGACACCTCTTATGCACACTAAAAACAGAGCATCAATGTTTTATAAAGAATGATCACATTGTGTTCAGTACAGAGGCCGGAGTACAGTACTAGATGACTGCCCTTAATTAGTTTAATTATATTATACAATATATATATACTAACATATATTATATATATTATATCATGTTTAAACATTAATATAAAATAATTTCTTAAATTTGATTGGTCCAAGAGACTTTAAACTAAACCCCATCTATGTGACAACAGTAGGTCACCTGTTAGTAAGAAGCTCTTCAATTTGTTTCTCCTGTTCAGAATTACAAAGTAAACAAATTAAATTAAAAAAACAAGGCAAACTACTATCTACTCATGTCACACGTTCATATCACGTGTATTGTTCACTGTACAAAGGTAAAACAATAAGCATGAAGAATGCGTTATGAAAGCTGCCACTGTCTCGGGCATGCTTCTACTGTGGGCAAACCATACCACAATGCACAGCCACCACATGACTTCCTCCAGCCTGCTTACTCTACTGCGCTTTAAGATTTAGGTCAAGGGTCAGCACCCTTATGAAAGCACACATATGCAGTTAATGCATGAGATTATAACATTCAATGATTTAAAAAAAAGTCAGCTGCTCAGTATCGATCACAGCGCTGGCAAAGAAAATGAGATTGATTTTGTCCTTATCTTTTTCAGTTGCGGTCAAACCACATCTTAGCATCTGTCAGCAGTTTTCAGTGAAAATGAGCAACATGCTTGTGTACTTGTGAGACGATAGGGATTTTGTGATAACAGTTAAGAGTGAAGAGGAAGTTCCTAAATCCACATAGGTGTTTTCTCTCTGCAATTTGCACGATGCTTACTTTTTCTAAATATATCAAGCTCTTGAAATTTATTATAAATGTTAAATATTTTTGATAACAAATATTTCAATTAATTATTTGTCGCCATACAAAATGTATTATGAAAAAATATGGAAAATGCCACAAAACACATACTGTCTACATACTGGCTATGCATATATGCATATACAATGGCATGCTGCTGAGCTATCATGTTTCATGTATGTGCACATGCTAACTTTGTACACAAGTAGCTGTAATGCCACCTTGGCTCAGAGTCAACATGCTGGACATGCTTTGAATCCAGGAGGAAGAGTGGGTGAATGACAGGACAATCATGTTGCTGCAACAAACTCTAAGTGTTGTAATTATATCAACCGTGAAAAGACCAAGCTACTTTCCCAGCTATTAGGTTCACTCACAGTCCTCTGCACCTGTGGTCCCTATACTGGTTACCAGTGGCTGTATCCGCTTCAGAAAACCACTACCATGGTGCAGATGGATCGGCCAAATCTACTTCCAGGACACGGTTAAACCTTACACACCAGCACTTCCACTCTGCATCGGCCAATCGGTGTGCTACTCCCTTACTGTGAGGGACACCTAGCAATCAACAACACCACCACTGTTTGCTCTCCTGGCTCCCAAAAGGTGAAACAAGCTCCCTATTGACTTTGTTCTGGATATGTAATGTAATGAAATATAATGTCATTCATCAGAGAGCATTCCTCATGCTGGAGCTGCATAGACACTAACACGACCTGCTGCCTGCAACTTCCCATAACGCTATCAAGCCGAATGGGAGAAATGCAAACAATGGGATTAAATAACTGTTTGGGCAAAATTTTCAGTCTCTGTTTCCTGCAGCTTACATTGTGTTTTGTCCTTTTGAGCCAATGATACTGGCGGCCTTCCATATGCCCATTCTCGCTAGTCACAGACCAGCCGTGTGTTTGCCAAGGCAACTAGGGCAGTGGGTGAGGAAGTCAAGCCTTCCGCAGCGCTCGACTGTGGCCAGCTGCGAGGATCAACGGCACAACCTGAAACTGCACGCTCTGAACAGAACCACGCATCTCCCACGAACAAGCAAAGGAGGAAAATAAAAGGACAGGAGTCGGCTGACAGAAAACAGCACAGAGCAGTCAGAGCTCTGCACAGAAATCTATCTGAAGGCCACAGGCTTCAATCCAGTCTGTGCTCTTTCACTGCTAAATCCTTTAAATGTCAAGCGCCATGATAGCAGAACATGATAAGGCACAGCGACAAATATAAAGCAGTGACTAACCAAGTGTTCAGGGCCATGTTAATCCAGTTCTGGTAGTGAAAGATTTAAATCTCGATCGTGTCACAAGGTCAAAAACACATTTATCTACCTGGACTGCATATCCCTCCTATCTTAACAGGCCAAAGTGATAAACAGAATAAAGCTTATGTAAAAAAGAACTAAAACAGCAGGCTACTTATAAACAAGTGCACAGAAATACACATTGAAAAAAACTTGATCTTAACAGTTCTGCATACGACCATCATGCCTTACAAGTTGTTCAATATTCAGTGTAATTGAAATAATTTGATTTAATGTCATGGCCATTTAACAGACTACAGTTTGTGGCGATGTTGAGGCATGAGGCACAGAGATCTGCTTCTAATATTTAGTCTACCTTCACTGATTTGTACAAGCTGGCCAAATCCCTGCAACTCAACACGTCTCCCATGAAAAATAAGTTTTCTTTATTTACTGATACTTATTTAATTTAGCATATGGGAAGGTAGGGTTTAGTTAATTTGATGAGGCTGGTATATCAGTCTGGTAAAGTGCAAACATTAAATATTAAACATGTCTGCATTTCACAAAGACAGCAGGCATTGAGCCAAACTTCTTTCCACTCAAACTGCGGCGCTCTACGTCAGTGTTTCCACTAGAAGAGGAGGAAAGGGGAGACTGAGGGCAGCTCGTCCAGTCCTGGGTCAATCCTGTGCCACAAGGTCACATTAACCAGATATTGTTTACAAAAAAAAAAGTTGCATGTAACAGTCTTTGTTTTTAATGCCATCCAGCAGCAGCTAAACAATAACTGTCCAAAATAACGAACAAAGGAGAAAAGTCGGTGAAACTGATACTGCCGGCAGTTTCCGTTCCCCACACTACCAACTTCACCACATTGTGGTCCTCCTCGCAACACAAGAGCTTTCAGTGCAGTTGTTTTAAAAAAGCTTTTTGTCCGTTCTCTGCACGTGAGGAGTTGCAGTCAGCAACGCGTCAGCATCCCTACAGATGATTCAGCAACAAAGACAGACATCCTGATGCCTGGTCTGTTCCCTCACCCCGCTATTTACAGCTCTGTCACAGGAATTCTGTTTTATACTATAATCAATGAATGAGTCACGTAAAATATCCGTGTTTGAAGCCATTAGGTCCACACCTAAATGCCAATGAATACTTGCATAAGCCTGTATGATGTCTGATTTGTGACCAAACTGCTGTATCCTAAAAACAATTACAAGAGAATAAGAGAAGACAAAAATAAGATAAAATAATAGCAACGCTCCACACACTCAAGATGAATCCCGAAGTAAACCCTTTGGTGAACAATCAAGAAGGTAAATACTGATAAGAGTCTGCCAAGTTAAAACTAAGATACGTCATGGAACATATGTTCTTTTACGTCATCTTTATCATTTCATGCTTCGTCTTATCCCTATGTATATAGTCCTATATAACCTTGCTTTGATAAGAGCTAGGATCTTATCACTTATAAAGTTGCAGGCAGCAGGTTGTGCAGTATCTTCAGTTGTGAGGATTTTATTCTAAAAACTAAATCCATCTTACATATTGAGACCAGACGGGCAACTTGCTTAGTGTTCCAAATGTTTCTCAGGTGCTGACTCATCTTACTGAGCTATGACTCATTTAGGTCAGGGCAGATGACAATTACTTGAAAAGCACTATCTTTTCTCCACAGCTTTGTAACTTGCCTTCACCAGGTTTCTGACACGAGCACGTGTGCAGCGGGGAGTTGGTGCTGGTGCCTTCATGAGCTTCTCCTGCAGCCGGAGCGTTTGTTGTGCAGATGCTTTGACCAGAACATTTGAACACATGTAGCTCTGGTGCATATGAACACAGAA
Source organism: Pseudorhombus dupliciocellatus (assembly GCA_016785235.1). Classification (NCBI taxonomy): domain Eukaryota; kingdom Metazoa; phylum Chordata; class Actinopteri; order Pleuronectiformes; family Paralichthyidae; genus Pseudorhombus; species Pseudorhombus dupliciocellatus. The sequence continues at coordinate 1,109,056 of JAFBJW010000127.1, read as the reverse complement.
AATAATCCACTTTTCTGACTCGGGGCATTAGCCACGCTTTAACCTGGAGTTAAAGAGGACTTAGTGGACTCTTACGATCTAGAGTCAGGTCTTTTAGCGAGATAATTTAAAATAATGGTGCTTTGGGGCGTGTGATCATACTGATTTTGACCTTTCTGTGAAACCTCAATCAATGGAAAACCTGAGTACTGCTAAATGTCAAGCATGAGACTCATTCTGGGTGGAGATGGTTTTGTGTGAAGACAACAGAACACTGAGGCAGGTTAAAGCAGCAGGACTCAGGGCAGATCAACCACTTGACTTCCCAACTTCTCTGGGGTTTGAATGCAGCCGTCAGACCTCTGGGTTGGGTGTCTCCACCTGCTGTCGTACTTACTTTCGTCCTTCCATTTATCGTGTAGTTTCCCAGTTTGCCGTTACAATGTCTGACCAGGTCGTCCATGCGACTCATGAGAAAGCGGATCTTCTCACAGCCGGCTTCCCTCCCCTCAATCCACGTGATTTTGTCCCCCCGGATGTCTTTGGTCGAGTCGCTTTTTTGACTCACCAACTGTCCATCTGTGAACCTGCCCGTTTTGTGCAGAGCCTTGACATTGTCCAAAATGCCCAGACCGGTCTCTGCGCCTAAAAAGTTGTCCACCACGCAGATGCCGTGCTTGTTCATGCACGGGACGATGTACTCCAGGGCGAGTTTCAGCGGGGATGAGCTGGTTTGTCCGTTAGGTGTGGCGGTGTTGTTTGAACCGTCCTCTGCCGACTTGTCTTTGGCCCCGGACGCTTCTGTGTTCGCGCTCGGCGGCGAAGACGTGCTGTCCGCCGGCTCGGGGGTTTTCTTCTCTCGGGGTTTGTCCGGTGCCTTATCGTCCACCGGCGGCGGCGGCGGCGGCGGCTGAGCCGGCGGTGGCGCCTGCTGCTCGGGCTGCTGACTGGCAAGCTGCGCCTTCTCCGCCTCCTTGCAAATGAGCTTGTGCTTCTTCCAGTGCTGTTTCTGGTGCTCCTTGCTGCAGTAGAAGGAGCTCCGGCAGCGGCCGCACTTGAGGAGGTTCTCCATTTTCCCACAAAGTTCACAGTACTGCCGGTCCCGCTCCAGGTCGCTCTGCTGCTTCTCCAAGCTTTCAGCCATGACCGGGTGCGCGGCGCCTTTAAGTCCGATCCTTCACACGCGCCTTGCTAACCGACAACTTTGGAATCGACCCGCTGCCTCTGCCACGCTGCGCCGAGCGAAACTGGAAAAGTAGCACTCATAGCCTCGCCATTTCACCACCAGTAACCTTTCTGTCATCTTGGATCAGTGAAGCGACACGACAGCGGGAGCCCCGGGCCGAACATTGGGCTCTTGGTCGCGGTGCTCGTGAGACATCTCCGTTGGCTAGCGGTCACAGTGAGCGCTAAGCATGGCGCCGCTCAGTGTGCGAGCAGCCTATCCGAGGGCCTGCCCGGCCTGACGTCACGAGCTAAGCGCCGCCCCCACCCGTCGCTGCCTTCGCTGAACGTGGGACAAACGAGGTTCCGTGAAATGTCACCTAAACACGTGGAGGGTGTTAATCAATGTCATGTCAGAGCAACGGGGAGCGAGTCCCGCTGTTGATCAATAAAACAGTAATAAGGGTCATTATGAACGGGACCCTTCAGCCCTATACAGCCACCGACAGTCTCCTCTGTAATCATGTTCTCTGACCAGCCAGTGCTAGAAGGTGAAGTAGTTTAAGCATGTCACTATGCAGCCATAGTTAGGCTGCATAGTGACATTTATCTTGGTTTCATTGTGTGAAATCTGTTTTTATGTTTACTCTTGTACTGTTTTTTTTTTTATTTACATATTCTGGACATTGTTCCAAAACACTATGTTGGTCCAATACACAACTTTGTATCATGTTTAAATCTGTATTCAGATTTATTTTTAATGTTCTGCCTTGGCTACTTTTGTCTTTTATTGCCCTTATATTTACAATATTGCACTGTTAATATCTCAATTAGCACATACTGAACTTTAAATCCCCCACTGTGGAACTACATAGCTGCTGGAGAGGCCTTGTGAAGCGTTGGTATGGACAAAACATGATAAAATTCCTGAGCACTTACTTCGCACAAATAACATCATCATGCTTCATGTCTCAGAAACAGTGCACATTGGGAGTGGTTTATGGACAATATAACCCGAGGTAGTGAGATCAGAAGTTTGTCTTTCTGACTTCTCTCTGCATGACAGTCTTGGCTGACGGCCAGAGAGGGTCTTGTTCCCCAGCACGATCCATCCGTGGTGACAGGCTGAAAGGACCCAGAGATCTCTGTAAGTGTACTTGTACCTTTAATAAATTATATAGAAAATAAACATTTTTGTGATCACCCCAACTTAATATATTGTTCATTGTCTCACCGTTCCTGAACACTGGGCGAGTTTGGTGCCCGCAGCTGAGGGCAGCTGCACAAGCCGAACAGTATTGACATCCAAACACCAAGATGGTTGTGCACACTGTGTCACCACAGTAGCATGGTTTAGAGCATGTCTGGTGCATGTCTGCTTGTTTCTTTCCCTGCACCATGAATAAAACTGCACCAATTCACCAACATCATGATGCCAGTGTTGATGTCGATCCAGAGCCACATCACGCTTCAATGTAGGAGCCTGAAGGAAGCACTTGAAGGCATCACCAGTTAAAGTCAACGTGTTTTGTCGTCATTCCAGACTCGCATATGTGAAATTCCTTCCATACAACAAAGGAATATTTAACAATAAACTCTTTGCTGTTGTTTATACTGACTCATTTATGAATCACTGAAACGTGTGACTGCGCGTAATAACTAGACACGTTTTACCCATCTTAAACCTCCAAACTAAAACAACTTCCACTGAGATGAACATGTCCCCATGTGCGGCTGGGACGTGTCACTGATCACAGCACTGGGTGAAGTGCAGATGTCACGGAGGCTGCTGTGCAGAGGCAAAACACAAGCTCAAGTTGGCACCAGTCGTGTGGCACGTACACAGTCTGCAGGAGTCCCTGGAGGAGGGGTTACTGGAGAGAAGCGAGTAATCTGATCGAGAAAGGTTGGATGAAACATACTTAAATAGCAACATACGACACGGGGCAGCGGCGGCAGGCTGCAGATCACCAGTTTGATTTGATTCATCAGGGTTATTTTAAAATCTGGAAACAGAAAGCAGAGGTTTGGCTGCAAGGAACGGAACACTCCATATAACCGCATGGACTCAGCAGCGTGCTTATAATTAGCCTTTGCAACCACAAGCCATTCATGGCACTGAGCGTTTAGTGGAAAAACAACGAATACAATCACAAAATAGAATGTGCTGTTCATTCAAATAATATATTAAACCATGGTCGGAATTGATTGTGTCTGCGACTTTCACCATTTCAGAAAAATATTTACGTTAGAGAACGTGTGATTTTTAGTAAGTTGGGGGGTAATTGTGTGATAATAACAAACAACACGTTCTGTTGTTTGACTGCATCCCCCAGCGTGCACCGCGCTCCACTTCCGGTTACGTGTGTAAACAGCGCCGCTCACACTGAGGTCCACATGAGTGTCTGCTAGTAAAAACGTTTCTGATCTGGACTAAGCATATATTTAGCTTTGAATCGTAGTCATATGTATTTTTCCTAGTTAAATTGCGTTTCCCTGAAAGCGGAGCTGTTTATTTGTTAGACCTGAATAATCTCTGAGGAGCTCGTGTATCAGAGTTCAACAGAGTTCTATTAAAACCGATAGAAGCTAACGGAGCTCTACGAAGTGACTTCACAGAGAGGATAAACTGTAGCTCTGACGACATGAATAAACGAGAAGGTGAGTCCAACTGTCTATTCTCAACTACCCATGTATTGTTATCAGCACCAGCGTTAGGCTAACTCGCCACTTTAGTTAACAACAACATCAACAACAACACAGATGATAGAACTAGCATGCTGTGTGCTGATGAACACCCAGCACAGTAGTTAGTTTCTGTCTTCAGTATCCCTCACACAGACACACCTATGCTGCACTTTGCCCTGTGGTATTACCTAGATATTGCCGCTAGATATTAATTAACAACATGTTGACAGAAACGTATTAAGTGTAAACTGCAGCGTCTTCTGACCTTCAGTTTCTTTGTTTGTTCTGTTTCCTTCTGTGTCAGGTGAAGCAGGTCCACGGAAAAATGCTGATCCAGTGTCGGACCGCGACACGAATCCCAACTCATCATCACCCGTCATGGCTGCTTTCAAAGGTAAATGGATCCTCAGCACTTAGTTTCCATTTTTCACCCAATAGTGTTTTGATTGTAGATACTCAAAGTTAAACCTTAATTCTGTGTTTAAGTCTTCCAGCAGGAGCTTGACACCAAACATGACAAATATGAGCGCCTTGTTAAGATCTCCCGAGATGTTACCATTGAAAGCAAAAGGACCATTTTTCTTCTGCATAGAGTGACCAGGTATGTACTGCTGTGTAAAATTCCCTGATGCGGTTTAGTTTTAATTTGTGCGCTTAACTCCAGTTTAAGAAATCAATGCTGCTCAGTTGGATAAGTTCCACATTATAGTAGATTCTGATTTGATTGTTTTGTTTTTCTACATTATGCATATATTCTACTAACATGTGGATATTTAAAATCATTTAAGATCATCATTATTCGCTTTAAAAAGTTTTGCTCCGGCTTTCAATTTTTGAAAAGTGTCCCAGATGCTGAGGATGTTCTGAAAGAAGCAGAAGTAAAACTGGATGGAGTCAGGCAGAAAATAGGTCAAATTGCTGAGGAGCTGAGGGGAGAGGACATCTACCAGTTTCACAGAGCGTTCACACCAGGTGAGTCTTCATACAACTCTTAGAATGTTTGAAAAATACAAGCATTTCTTTTTCAGCGCAAAGAAGCATCACCCTGACAAGGTTCAACATATGAAAATATCCATACTGAATAAACTGACTTCCACTGCTGCTCTCCCTGTGATGTTTGGCCAACTATGGCTTTTAGAACATGCAGACATGCCCATGTGTGCACTGAAAGTGTAGAATCTCTTCTTTGTGTAATCCTGCTGACAGACATTTGGGGATGAAATGCAAAGAGGTGAAAAGCGAAACCTCCAAGGTGGAGGTAACCAATACATTTTTGTGGAATAACAACAAGCATCTATATATTTCAGCATTCTTCATCAAGAAATATAGTATAACATATATAGACACTTGAGTTGATAGCTGTAAGTATTGGTGTGCTTACAAGCAGCAGCTTTCAAGAGGAAATCTCTTTGCTCGGCTTTTATCAGCCACAATCTCTGTTTTCGTGCAGTAGATTAATCCTAGTCACTGATAGTGTGAGAGCGTGACCTTGATGCAGGCTTGGTTATGATAGACACACCCTCTGATAAAGGCTGTTGTCCCATTAACATCAAAATCAGTTGTTGTTAGCGTAGCCAAAACGTCTGCAGGCTTTCGGAGAGAAACATCACTGGAGGCGAGGGTTAGCTGTTATCTAGCAGCTGGGGAAGTCATTTTTAGATTGTGGTCACTCAGGAATCACTGCTGCATCCTCCGCGACGTGACCAGTCGCAGTTCCCAGCAATTAGACCTTTCATTTTTTCTGCATTTTTATCGCCTTTATTAGATTGAGGCTGGGCTTGCTACATGGGCTCTCCAGATAATTTTGGCTGGATGAGAAGTCTCCAGCGGGTCTGCCTCCTTTATATAAGAATCATTAACGATATTGTGGGCTGAATCTGAGTGTAATTTCCACTGATAACAGGGCAGAGCTGGGCTTTGATAAGCTCCTGAGCTTGACCCTGGTGCACTGGTGCACTGCTGTGGCTTTTCACAGGGTTCACCTGCAACTCAGTGAACCCACCTGTCACCAAACATGAAGCTCAGTTAATCTTCAGATCGTCCGTCAACAGTCATTGAGACACTCAACTCTACGTTATCCACACATGAATACCAGTTTTTATAAGTTTGCCAACTGACAATCTCCAAATTTCCTGCTCTTCTAGTAAAGCCTCCCAGTTGGTTTCCCTGAGTCATTATTTGCACATTTTAGAAAGCCATTTTTTGTCGCAGGCCTCTGTGACCAAAGGTTACCGCCGCTTCTGAGTAAATAACGCAAATGGCTTCTGGCAGTAAACTCAGGAACTGAACTCCACCTGCTCGCCTCATAGCCTGTGCAACCTTTTTATTCCATATCCTGTCCACCTCAGATTGTATTGTATTCCCTGGAAGACAGTGTCACAGCTGCAGAGCCTCTGTCAGTGCTGGGAAGTCTTTGGCAGTTTTTGTGTTGATAAAGGTTATGGAGAAAAAAACTTGCCAATGATTTGCCAAATAATTATTTAACAAAGTTAATCATTTAACCTTATTCTTCCTAGTAGTGTATTATTATTTTGGTATTGTTAATACTTTTTCATGTCACTGCTGTAAAGTAGAAGGATGTTGCACAGTGTATACACCTTTCTCTGTATAAGCAACAATAGAAGTGAAAAATACAATTGTTGACCAAGAAAAATAGTTGAAGCATAAAAATAAAATGTAATTTAGTCCTCTGCAGTGCTTTTCTTAGCAGTCAATATTTAGTTCAAATATTTCCAGGTCACAGCTCAAATATAAAGTTATAGTCAGTTCAGAAATTAACTGGAAAGAATGTAAATGCACATTGAGGCAAGGGAGTTATAACTACAGAAATCTGTCATGGGAAACAAAGGCTATAAATTAAAAGACAATGCATGGGCATGGTAAACAATGTATCTGTGGCAGACCCTCCTCACCGCTCACTGTGCTTCGCTGCAGGGAGATAGGAGCTCCTTTGAAGTTCAATTGCCGCTCCAAAAGTAAACTTCAGACACAAAGTCTTCCGTCCTGTGATTATTTGATTGTTGTTGACACAGGGCCAGACAACAAATGCGGGGGTCATCTCAGCCTGCCACAGAAAAAAAGGCCACTGTTGTTCAGTCAAAAGGCCGCCACAGAAAACATGTTTTCTACGAGTCATTTATCTGAGCTCTAAACTGTGCAGATACAAGTGTCGACACACACTCAACAGGCTGAGCTCACTTGATTCATAGTGGCTGTTCTACTGAATCACCAGCACAAATTAATGGGTAAAAGAAGAGCATGTTCCATCCTGTTTAGATCCAGCAGCCAATGTCCTGTGCCTGAGCCATTCTGAGCTTGTGTCGTCTCATGCTTTAGGGATCCAGGAGTACGTGGAGGCCGTCTCTTTCCTGCACTACATCCGTCATCGCAGCCTCATCAGCCTGGAGGAGATCAACGCCAGACTGGTGTTCATGAGAGCAGAGGTGAGTCCTCAAGTAAACGACTCCGTAGTTGTATTGACTGGGCTTTCTGTTGTTCCTCACTTTGGTTCTTATAGTTTAAAACGTAGGGTGAGGTTCAAAGGAATTGTACGTTTTTGCTTTTTCCCCTCTTGAGTTTGATCTGTTCACAGAATATGAGGCGACAGCCAGCAGGCACGTATTATCTCAGCTGAATAAAGCCTAGCTTTGTTCAGATCTGTTACATTTAGTAAACGCACATGAGAGAGGTGCAGATCTCTTTTTATCAGTCTGAAAATTGAGACTGTCAAATAATTTCATAATGAATGTGATTATAAATGATTTATGTTAATTGTGCAATATTTCCTTCCAAAGCACTGCAGTCTGTTGTTGTCTTTGTCGTTAATATTCCTCAACGTGTTTTTGGCAGGATGGAGCTGAAGCGCTGCAGCCCGGAGCTCAGGTCCTGACCTTCCACGTGACGCCCTCAGACTACCTGCTGGGAGTGGCCGACCTGACCGGGGAGCTGATGCGCATGTGCATCAGCAGCGTGGGCAACGGCGACATTGACACGCCCTTCCAGCTTAGCCAGTTCCTGCGGCAGATCCACGACGGCTTCTCCTACATCGGGAACACGGGCCCCTACGAGGTGTCGAAGAAGCTGCACACGCTGCGGCAGAGCCTGGGGAAGGTGGAGGACGCCTGCTACGCCCTGCGAGTCCGCGGCTCAGAGATCCCCAAGCACATGTTGGCCGACGTGTTCTCCAGTCGGACCGCGCTCATCGACCCAGAGGAGGGAGTTGTTTAATCCTCTGTGGCCTCCGTTCTCTGTGGTGTCATTGTCCCCCTTCAGCCTCGCTCCACTGTTATTGTTTGTATGTATTTTAATTGTATTTGTTATTGTTAGTTTTGGAAGTCGTTCCCCACTCTTGCTGAAGGGTTAAGGGCAGAACATGTCAGACTTTGCAAAGCCCTATGAGAGAAATGTTTGTGTAAATGGGCTTTAGAAATAAAACTTGATCGACCGATTGCAATGTCTGACATGTTTTGTGAAATGCCTGTTAACTTTGGTCATTACAATAAAAACAGGGTTACAATAGACAATGGATTGTTTTTCTTTGATAATGATCAGATGACTTCAGTTGTTTTGCCTGAATAAACGTTCCGTGCCATGATCTCCTCGTCTTTAAGCTGCTTTGTTAAAGTGACTGTTTATTCTTCTGTGTCTCCCTCCCTCTTCTCTGATACACTGATAATCTAAGGTAGAAACACTGGTCGCCGTCTCTCACTGTGTGGAGGAGGAACGTGTGACCTTTGCACATTGTGCATGCCTATTCACTGCCACAGACCTGCTGGCATATGCACAAACACATACAGTCAACATGCTGCCCCCCTCTTTCTGCTCTCTTCAAACAGTGACACAAATTCAAAATAAGGTTTGGAGCGTGCTGACGAATATTCCTGGCAGAGAGATGATGCTCTCCTCATCTCTTCATACTGTCCAGATGGATGATTACAGCAGAGGAGGGGCTCTGTGGATGACCAGAGTAATGGTCTATAACCAATAATTGCAGCTCTTCAAGGTTTTGAGTTAAGAGGATTTTATCGTTAGATTAATGAGCCTGGTTATGCAAAACAACAACCCAGTTTTCCAGTGACTATCCTTTAGAGCAGCTGGAGCTTTATATTTACCACAAACAGGATTTTTTTGTCATGTACATGGACCAGATTTCAATGCTCAATCTGCCACCTGGTGGTAAATAGTTATACTGCAGTGTCTGTGGAGATCCTCATTCATCCAGGTCATAGTATCAGGTGATCGTTTAGTCAAGGCAACTGGACTTCTTTCTTTGTTGAAGACGTTTCGTCCTTCATCCAAAGGGCTTCTTCAGTTCTGGTTAGGCTGGGAAAAAAACCAGGAGGAACACCCTCAACCTGGTGCGGGAATATGAAAAGATCTCAAGGAAAGTAGCAGACTACAGGAACCACCGCCGTTTCAATCTCAGATGCAGACAAGATGGACTGGTCCCAAAAAGCTTACGGATTGGGACCACAGTCAGAGGTCACAGAGCAGAACAGATTTTACACAGAGCACAACAACAACTCCTGAACGAGAGAATCAGACAAGTTCACTTTACCATAAATGCGCTGAAGGACAAGGTGAACCAGACTCTCCAACAACTAACAGCACTTCTCCCCCATGACAACTTACAGGAAGTAGTAAATTTTGTGCACAGAGCACAGATGGCACAACACACCAAGAGCAAAGAAAGACAGTACAAGAAGTTCAGCATCCTGCAAGACAGATCCCACAAGGCCTTTTTCTCCTCTACCTCACCAGAACAGGAGACAGGATCATCAAAATGGGTAAAAAAAATCTATCAGACAGAGACCTCTCCAAACCAGAACAAGATGTATTAGCGAAATGACTCAACTTCACCGTCTCACCCACCCAGCTACCCACAGTAGAAGTCATCACAGCCACAGAAGCAGCCATATGGCGCAACAAGATCCCTCACAGCGAAGCGGAAGAAATCAGGTTAAAAATCTCAGCAGCACTTACAAGCGCAAAAATGCCACCACCCAACCTCACCCACCAGGAGAAGAAGGCACTCACATCCCTAAGCAGGGATAAAAACATCACCATATTACCGGCAGACAAAGGAAGATGCACAGTAGTCCTCAATACAACTGAATACCACTCCAAAATGAACACCCTACTCAGCGACACCAACACCTATGAAAAACTGAAAAGAGACCCAACCAGCAAATACAAGAAAAGAATAGTAGACTGCATTCTACCCTGGAAGAAGGCTAAAACCATTGATGAACGTACATACTGGAGAATACACCCAGGCGACTCCATCCCGTGTATATATGGTCTACCAAAGATCCACAAGGATGGGGCCCCCCTCAGACCCATTGTGAGCAGCATCAACTCGGTCACATACAACATCGCCAAACTCCTGGCAACAATTCTAGGACCACTGGTAGGAAACACCCCACACCACATCCACAACTCCACAGATTTCACTAACAAAATCAATAATTTAAAACTACATCCAGAGGAGACCATGGTGTCGTATGATGTCACCTCCTTATTCACCTGCATCCCCACAACAGAGGC